>JARHVA010006031.1:0-65000 GCA_037957365.1 Torreya grandis
TCCACCTAGGTATGGTAAAGCCCTACCCATTTTCAATCCAGTGATGAATGACAAACTTTTAGTTAACCTCATCATTTTATTGGTTCAATTATTATGAACTTTTATTTAATCTTACTAAGTGATGGTCTTGCTTCCTTGCCATGATTATACTTTTTTGCTTTCATGTTTAGTTTTGAATCCTTTTTAAGGTTTCTTTAAGTGTCTGAATAGAGTGTGTATGGGTTTAATGAGTTGTATTTTCAATAGTGTCATCTCATGGCCTCTTTAACTAGTCCTCTTATCTCAAGAATTCTTCACAACATTAATGATAAATATTGATTTGGAGAGGCATATTTGGAGAAGTGTTTGTTGTAGGTTAGTCTCATATTTTTAAGTGCATTTTCAGCTAGTTATTAGTGTTCCAACATATTCGGTGCATCACCCACATTAGAATAGGTTTCTCTCCATTTTCCTAGAAAGTGGTAGATTAGTGTTTGAACCTAAGTGATTCATCAAGGGGAGCTGGCCCTTTGTCTTAGATATTCACATCTCCAACAGGGTACCAACAACCTTGAGGTGTTTCCATGTTACATCAAATTTGGAAAGCTTGAACTATCTTTCAAAGGGTGAAAAAATTATTCATAACAATTTTGACATGCATGGTGGGACTAAGGTCTAAAGTTCTAGAAGGATTATTGGTCTTTTTATTCTACATATCAACCTTTAGATGCATTAAAAACATCAATGGTGATTCCATACTCAATCACCTAGTTCTAGAAGTCTAGTCACTTATTCAAAGTAAATTATATCTCCATTCCATTGTCCTGATGAGATTGTTATGGTTGAGTTTGAAGTAAAATTAAGTTTCACACAAGTTGGTGATGTTCCTCAAGCCTACAGTATTCCCTATTAGTCCTATGATGAGCCTTATAAACCTCATTGTGATCCATATTAATCCTGTGATCCTTATAAGCCTTCTCATGAGTCATACTAGTCATATGTCCAGCCTTCTCAAGATCAAGATGTTCCTAGCCACTATAGTCACTTCTCAAATAAGTCCATTTCATGTTTGAAGAAAAATATCTTAGGATATGAGAGGTAAATGATAGGTCTTATTACATAAAGGTAATATGGCCAAGATGTCCCTAGTCATCTCATTAATTATATGAGAGACCCATTATAGCTAATGAAAAAAGAGTGGGCACCTATTGAGAGAGTAAATTGGAAAAGCCTCTAAAGTGAAATGTTGGATGTAAGTGGTATCATTCAAAGATAAAAGACATGATAAGAGTTCATGAAGGATAATAGGTTTAATCTTATCATCCCCATTTCCTTCATATATGCCAGCTTAGCCATCATATGTGCCACCCATTATTCCATAAGAGACAATTCCAATTAAGTATCAAAGTGTTCCAAGTCCTTAATATGTTCCTCAAACTTTACCTTCTTGGAATTAAATCCAAGAGATAATTCAGTGGAATTAGAAGGTTGTTATTGAGAATCCTATTATTGAAAAACAAAATTCTAGTTCTCTTCCTCAAGAATGCCCCAATAAGTCTTTCAAGATTCCAAGATGGAATCAAGTGTTAAAATTATGGAGTAAACAAGGTGAGACAAATATAGATTAGGGAGTTGAAATCAAAGAATAATCTAAAGTTATGCTATTCTCTCCCATCCCTCCTCAAGAGTCCTTTCGTATCTCATACCAGCCTTCTTTTATTCCTTATCCTCATGAATTCATTAACCACATTAAATAAAAGATAATCCAAGAGAGTATATACAAGTGAATTGAAGAGTTTTAGTTTAAAATTAATAATATTGGACCAATCTAAGATCAAGAGTTTGAACTCAAAAAATATTTATTCCTATTAAATCTCCATTTCAGTCTTCCCAAAAACCCCTATATTTTCCATCTTGGAGGTCTATTTAAGAATATTTTCAAAACAAGAAGGAGGCCTTAGTTGAGAAGACTAGAAATCAAGTTGTAGTTGTTGAAGATCCTCAAGAAGGCTATGAGAAAGATGAATTTGTGGTTGAGAGGAATGAGTCACTTATAGCCTAAATAAAATTGCTTTCCCTTCAAGATTTCCTACAAGAACATTCCATTCCAAAGAAAATTCATGGGCCATCTACCATACCTCATACTTCCTTTCTAATTAATGACCCTATCCATCACCCTCTCACCACATCCCTTCTTGAAGAGGAACCTATCTTATTGGAGGTAAGTGAAGAAGAAAGATTTGTACTTATAGATGATGAAGATTCTTCATGTAAGATTGATGAGGAGATTTACATTGGTACTCATCTTGGGGAAGATACATTCAAATCAATTTTCAAAGAGGAATATGCTCTTCTAGTTGGTCTTGCTCTCATTGATAAAAAAATAATAGCCAAAAGATGATTGGCAATAGTATATTGAATTTCTTCAAGATATTGAGGCTCTTTATAGAGGTAAAATTCCTATTGAATAGAATGAAAATGAAGAGGTTGGTAAAGACACACTCATTAAGGATAATTATGTATCTTCGGTTGAGTATAAAAATATCCTTGAAGAGATTGATGAGATTGCATTAGCTAGTAAGAAGTATGATATCATTCAGGATGTTATTAAGGCCCGAGAAGCATGTCTAGATAGCGCATCATTAGTTGAGGTTGCAACTAAGGAGCATAATGATAATAATATTGAATCACAATGTGATTATATGTCCATAAGTAATTGGTTTTCAACTATCACTTCATTTGAGAACATGCCAAGAGGATTGACAAGTAAGGAGAGGATGAAGGTGACAAGACCAAGGTTCAAGAGGTATATTGCCTCATGCCATTATTCATCTCATGGAGTGAAAGATATAATGAACTTACAATTTGAGATAAGAGGAATAATAAAATTTTAGGTCAGTTGTATATATTAGCTATTTTATGTTGTGTTTTGTATTCCCTAAGTTCTTAGCTAGCACATGTGTGTGTCTTGTTTATTTGTTTTATCTATGTTATCCTTGTTTTTATGTGCTTGGAGGTCAAATAACTTAATATTTTCATGATAAATATCTGTTCAGGTCTGAATATGAGTACAATTAACTCCATTATCGAATGGAAAGATAAGGCTACTAGTCTATTTAGCATAGTAGGCATGCTACCCCCATGAATCACCAATTTGTTGAACAATTTTGACTCCCAAGGTCAAAATATCAACCCCTATAAGTGAAAAATTGAGTGTAGTTTCTTGATAACCTATTTCAAAGTCTTATCATTCTTTATTTGGTCTCTAAAATCGGATTTATAAAACCTTATTAACATTGTTTAAGGTAAACTTGGAGAAATTAAGGTAAGGTTCTTTTTTGGTCTTGTAGTGGTCTAGTCATGTCATGGAGTGATGAAACTTGGTCAAGTGGTGTCATAGGTCCTCTAGGTGTCCTTAAATAGTAATATTTTATGCTTCATCACCTTGTATAAACATTTCATTCTTGTTTGAAAAGGTTAAGGCTCTTTTATGGATTTTAAGGTAATGTTTTATGAGGAAAAAGTGATTTTTGCTAACTTTCATGTATGAAAAATAAAACCAAGGTGATTTAAACATACATGACACTTTTATAAGACTTTAAAAATAGTCTCAAATGTGTATATGATAGTTAAAAGTCAAGAAGAAGTCATAATATTGCATTTCAACACCAAAAAAGGGAGTTTTGGCACTTGTATGAAATTCTTGAACTCACTTTCAAGTGAAAATAGTTTATCACTATGTCTTTTTAGCTTCTACATGTGAGAATAATGTGTGGAATGAAGTTTTAGGTCTCAAATTTGAAATGAACTATCTTTCCTATATTAGTTCCTTCACTAATCTCATGAAGGCCATTTTCAAGTGAATGGTACAAGCTTTAAAAGTGGAGTTGGAGTCCAAATTTTAAAAAAGAGTAGGTAACATTTTGACCATATTACATATCAATTAATGCAATTTTACATTTTATTTAGTCTCATTATATTTATGAAAAATCACTAAGGACCTAAAGTACTTTTTTGAGACTCAAAACCCCACTGTGTTTAATTTTGGATAGTATAGTTATAAGTTTGAATTCATGAAGGTCAAGGTGGACATTTTAGAGGCTCTTCATAGGTCCAAAAAACCCTCCTAAATCAGTATTAATCACCATATAACACATGTATGCATTGGTCAAGCAAGAAAGTATACTCTTTTGTATAGTGTGCAAGTGACTGTTAGTGTTTCTTCATTATTTTAGGGTTTCCATAGGGTTCATATGCATCCAAATATTTTTTAACATGTTATACAATATTTTAACTTTAGTCATAGTTTCTATAATCATTCTAAGTAATATTTATACTACTATCCAAGTGTCATTGTGCTTCTAGCTTGAAGACTATGTATATGGGACTACCTGTGTAATAGTGGTTGAAAAGACTTTTTTTATATTTTTAGGGTTATTTTAGGGTCCTTGAACTCAAAAATAAATAATGAATAATTATATCATAAATTATAAAAGGTTAAAATAAACCTCACAAAGGCACTCTCCAACAAAGGCTTAGATAAACTTATTTCACCTATAGGTCTACAAACCTGTAGGTGAATATTCATGGCATAGGATTTATGTTTGGAAGTGTTTTAGAAAATATAGATTCATCAAAGACTCATTGACACTCATTTTAAACTAATTGACATAATTATATCATCAATAAACATGGATGAATGTATAGACTCTAGCTTCTATGCATAAACCCTGTACATGAGCTAACTTGCTACATGCTTGCATATACAAACGGGAGAATTCAAGACTTCTATGGTGATAGTAATAAGTCTAAAAATGATTGATCCAGATCAAATGATAATTATAAATGAGTTTATATAAATCTAAGTGAAATGACCTTAGAAGGTTATTCTTAACAATCTATGCAAGCAAAGGTATACCTACATGTTCTAGACCTGTAGGTCCTCATTTGGACAAAAAACAAATTGTCTTGCTAAAAAGAACAAGTCTAAATCATGAATCAATAATGACATGAAATGAAAAATATGCATATGCCAATGAAGACACTAAACCATTTGGATTCAAATGAGGGTCAAGAAGATTAAACCTATGTATACACCCTAAATTGGTCAAGCAACCACACATATCATGTCTTTTCATAGTCCTTTTATAGGAGACTCTAAGTGGAGAATATGAGCCTTGTTCACATTATCCATGCCTTTTATTTTATTTATCTTTGTCTTATTTCATACTTGAGTCACCTTTTTGCTTATTCCCAATCGTCTTAAGCTTTTCAAATGATCATTCCACCCCAGTCACATCATATTTTCCAAGCCAATCCTATCCTCCCAGGTCTTAAGCCTATAGGTTAGGAGCACCAGAATTGTACTATAACACTAGAACCTAAGGTATCCCATTTCTAGCACTCCTATCCAACTTTATTTTGATTTTTAATGGTCAGGTTTCCTCTTTTAATGAGTCTCAAGCCCTTCTTATCTTCATCCTTAAGTTTTGTTTGTATTTATAATGTCATAAAATATGAATAAAAGTTCCCAAAATCAAAAAAAAAGGTCTCCTATATAAAGGACTACACAAGGCATTTTATATCTATAACTTACTACTTTGGCATAATACATAATTAAAAATTAGTCAATAATATAGCTCAACATTCTACATCACACATAGATTTGCATGTTTGATCAAGGAGGGGCCTATGAAAAAGTTCATTATTGCATATATTATGCATGTTGATTATGAATACTCCCTAAGGGATAACTAAATTTGATATGAAACCCTAGCTTGAGGGTTAATGTAGGCAATGATCAGGATAACAGGGGTTCTAGATTATACGATCATACTTCCCCTAACCTAGTTTTTCCCCCTTTTACTTTTGATGTATTTATTGTTTCATGTGTGTAGATGAACCCAAGGTTTTCAAGATTAAAACAACTCTAAATGGAGCTCTATCAACATTCAAGATTCAAAATTTCATAGGTAGGCTCATACAAGGACAATGGACAAAACCCAAAAAACTCAGATCTTTATGACTAGTTTGGACAATAACAAGAGGACCTAGACTATAGCATCAAACCTTGAAGTGTCCTATTTTCAGTTCTCTTTTCCTTTAACCAAATGAGATATAGAACTAGATTCTTGACATATTCTGAGTCATGTGCAGTAGTTTTTAAGATTTGAAATAATCATCTCAGACTACTTTTCTAGATAAGTTACTTCTCTTCCCTATGTAATTAATTTAATCAAAATTTGTATTTTACCATATTAGATTATATTTTTCCTGTTAATCTAGACCCTTTATTATTTAGGAACTAAACACTAATTTTCCAAAAATAATAAAATATTTGGTGAACCCAACTTACTTATAATAAAATCTAAAAACTCTAGGTACACTTAGGATTTTTCTTTCATATTTTGTGCAAAAATTCAACTTTAAAATTCTGATTTTTGTATAATTTTTTGTGCATTTATTTTATTCAAATATTATTTTAAAATTTAAATTATTGTAATAATTTTTAAAAATTCTAAAACCCCAACCCAAAATCCTAGATTTCTAAACTCAGTCCTCAAAGCCCAAGCCTTCCTTAAAATTTTTAGATAAATTTTCTGCAAATTGTTTAGAGTGTCAAAAATATTTTCAAAATCTCTATGTTGGTAGTTATTTTGTACAATAAATTCAATTTCAAAGTTCTAATTTTTACATAATTTGTTTTTTTGCATTTATCTTATTCAAATTTATTTTATAATTTAAATTATATCAATAATTTTCAAAAATTCTAAAACCTCAACCCAAAACCCTAGATTTCCAAACTAGGTCCTCAAACCCCAAGCCTTCCTTACAATTTTTAGATAAAAATCTTGAAATTTTTGTAAATTTTTTAGAGTGCCAAAAATATTTTCAAAACCTCTATGTTTGTAGTTATTATTGCATTTATTTTCTTAATAGTACTTTTACATATTATCTTTGGTGAAAGAAATAAAATCACCACTAAGGCACTTCTTCCCTTTCATCCCATAGATAAATTTCTAAATTTTTCTCATAATTGTGATAATAAATGGACAAATTTGCAAAATTGCACATTAGCTAAAAATATGGAAAATGATTTCATTTACAATGAAGAAAATTACTATTATTTTAATAAGGAATATGATGATACATGTAAAATTTATAGTGAAGAAAAAGTAGATGCATCTTCTTCTCTCAAACCTATCTCTTTTATACCCTCTTCTAAATAAAATAATTTTGGTAAATGGGAAAGATACTTTTCACCTCATTCTCCTATGCACAATGCACCAAATGAATAAATTAGTCATGCACTTCCAAGTGAACCTCTTATTGGTGATAATTTTCTTTCGTGTGAACCTAATAGCTATCTCTCTCTCTCTTTTGATACTTATATATTCAAATTACAACAATATAAACACAATAAAATCAAATTGCCAATGCATAGTTAAAATGATCCATCTCATGCTCTCAACTCTACTCTATCAAAAGAGTGCCTAAATGATAACTCTCTTACTCTTACTTCTCATATTTCAAATGGAAATAATGCATACACTCCATCTATGGATAACATAAATGCACTTAATATTCCAATTTCACATTATAACTTATTGCATATTAGAAAAAAATAAATTATTCTCTTACACCTTACACCTCTCCCTAGTGACAATGGAAGTGACAATGAGTATGATAGCTAACAGACAAATGATTATGAAAATGAGAGTGACTATGAACAAAATTTTGATTATGATAATACATGTAATAATGATGATTACTATGAACATAGTGAAGAATAAAATGCATCTCATATATCTAACTCTTCTCTCACTCCTCTCAAACATCATACACTATAAAATGGTTGTTTATACTTTTATACATGATTCTATTTCAAATGATGCACATATTAATGATAACATCACATCCTCTACTAAATTAGAATGTGATTCACTAAAACATAAAGATACCAATGAATCACCCAAGCCACCCCCTACTATAATAACACCTATTTCTCACTTTTCACCTAAAGAGAATGGTAGACCACATCCCTATACTAAGGTCCAAGTTACCATTCCTACAAAGGTTCAAGTTAGCACACCCCCTCTCTATGATCTAATTGCTAAATTTAGAATTCCCATGGCTAAAATTAATGATCAAATTCAAAAATTAAATGAACCACTTCAAGATGATAATATACCATCCTAGGAGATTATTTCTTTGATTCATGTAGTTCATGAATTACAACACCAAGTACATCTCCTTACCTTGAAAAATAAGTCTTATAAGTCTTTGATGGATGCAAATGATTTACATGGTAACCCTCTATTGAATACATTTGTAAAATCTTTATTGCCTAAACATTTGTAGATACAATCATTGCCTCACTTTGATGGAACTGGAGATCCATTTGTACACCTTCAAGCCTTTTGGAAGGCTTTGCCATCTCATGCGAGTCCTTTGTTTCTACTCAAGTTGTTCCAAAAGACATTAGTTGGGGAGAAATAGAATTGGTTCTTTCATCTACTCCCCATTGACTTCTTGCACACATATAATTAATTAGAGGAGGAATTTCTCAAATATTACATAGCAAACATGGACCCTCATGTTACATATGAGAAACTTGCCACATTGCATCAAAATACTCTAGATCCAATTAGTGATTATATCTTACAATGCAAGACTCACATGTTAAGATTTATCTACAAACAAATATATTTATAGGTTTAACATATCTTTATAAAAGGGCTTCATGAACCTCTCTTTGAGCATCTATTATATCAGATAGAGTCCTTTTTTAAGCACTTATGCTATATAGTTTTAGCCTTGGAAAATAAATTGGAATTGATTGAGGCAGATTAAGTTTATTAAATTAATATAGATTTCAAAATAATAACTCCAACTAAAAATCCTAGCACATAGCATCCACCATGTCTAAAACAAGTTAGGAGACCCCAACTAAAAAAAACTAGTTAAGAACAAAGAGCTCATTTCCAAAGCACTACCTATAGTACGCACTATCGATAACAATAGTAAGGCACCACTAAAATTTGATTTAGAGTGGGATATCCCATATATCATATTATTATCACTAATAGATAGTAAGATAATCACATTACCTTCTACTCATCGACAAGATCCACATCTCTTACATAAATAGCCACATCCACCCTTTTGTAACTATCATCAAACTTGTGGACATAAAGATAATGATTATTATGGACTCAGGGATTGAAATAATAGATGTGTTGATAATGGAATCATAAAATTTACATAGGGGGCACCAATATCTCCTCCATCATGGAACCATATACCTCATTCCTCCATTACTAAGTCATCCTAGTATATTCCTTCATAGGAATCATCAGTTACTCATTATGAGGGTAATGCAATTTATAGAATAGATCCTTAAAGAATATCTCCTATCCAACCTACTTATAAGGTTTGGAGACTATTAATGTGAGAATATCCTACATATAGTAGTGTAATCCAAGGAATACATAGTGCAGTTCCATACACATATCTAACATAGGCACTACAATAGAGTACTATTCTAGAGAGATATTCACTATAGCTGTGTTTTATGGGTCCTATCTCACATAGAAACTTGTTATGGTTAAAATTAGATGAAACCACATCATCGAGTACTTATCCAAAGAGATATTCACTACAACCAAGTTCTATTTTTCTTATCTCACATAACAACCCACTACGATTAAGATTAGATGAACCCACATCTCAGAGTACTCCTAAGGCATATTTACTATGAAAAAGTTCTTAAGGACCTATTTCACATAATAACCCATTACAATTTAGATTATATGAGTCCCCATCATAGGTAATAGTTTTAGATCAATCTATTGCTCAGTTATATGCATCATAGCAAAGGCCATAGGGTGTTATTTCACACAACAATCTAATATGATTGTAGATAGATGAGCCTTCTTCACAATATACAATTTCAATTTCACATCCAATAAGGTTAAATTTGGTAGAGTTTTCATGCACAACTACAATTAGTCACAATAGATAGTATCAAATACAATGCATGTTCTTACAAGCATGAGTAATATGGGCACTTGTTCAGTTGGACATTAGGGTTCAGATAGTGATACAAGAGACATTCATACGGGTATAAGTTCATAGCTTCACTTCATGGGGTGCCAAATGGCTAACCTTTATATTCTTGAGCTACCAACTTAGAGGGATTAGACACACAATCCAAACATTTAATAACACATGCATGATTACTTAACTTCACTTAACATGTGACAATGGAGCCAAAGGGACAACCTTTGAATTCTTGAGCCACTCTCAGGGAAGTGATATGCATAGAGTGATATCTTACATCTCTTTTTAATAACAAACTAAAATTCCTAGGTCTAAATAACCATTCCTAAACAAACTAGCTTATCAAAATCTTGATCTTACCAAATCCTATTTTATGAATGTTAAACCAACTCAATTTATCAAATCAATTTTATAAATTAAAAAATAATAAATTTTTACTCACATATAATTAAAAAACAAAACTAACATCACACTTATCAAAAAAAATCAAATCACATATCCCAAATACCAATTACTAAAATATATACAACCTCAACATCAATGTCAAATAAACTATTTCTAACTAACCATTTACAATAAATATACCAATCTATACTAAAATCCATAACACAATATGCATGAATCCAAAATCAAACCAACATCCATATATATAATAAGTTTTCAAAAACATATATACTATATCGAATAAAATTAGTAATGAATGGGCATCATTCCCTCACTCTTAGTCTCACTCTCCCCACTAGTACTAATCCCATAATCCACTCTATCATTTGATGGCCCCATACCTCCACAATTTCCCAAATTCCTCTTGCAATGACTCTCTCACTCCACTATCTGACCATGCTCATCACACAAGTTTGCATACTACCTCTGAAGGTCTATATACTCATCCATGATCCTTGTGCTAACAAAACCATAATTAGGTAGAGGCATCCTATGCCTATCTATCTCAACCCTTAGCTCATCTCTCTCTACCACTACCTTAAAATATGTAATTATTTCTATATCAAACCTATCGAATAGATGAAGATAAATATTGAATGTAACTGTCACTTGCTCTATCAATCCCTCCTCCACTACATCATCAAGAACATGTCATGTGAGCTCTCAAAATGTAGAATCAATTATGGTGTCTCAATAGTCATCATCTCCACTCCCCACCCTATCATGTGCCTCATCTTTCCCACCTCCCATTCCACTTACACAAAAATTAGGGCATTACATTATCTATATACTTTAAAAAAAAACTAACACAAATTTGTACACAATTCAAATGAAATTATTGCTTACCTCCCATAATCTGGATCAACTGAGGATCCTCATAATTTGGATCATCCCCTCCATCAATAAGGTATAATGGATCCCATTGATGCCTCATCCACCATACATTATATCCATCTCTACATCCACCATCATCCACATCAAGAATGTCTATGGTCACATCCCACACATCTAAAGGTAATAGTGTTAGTTCAACCTTCATGGGCCTCACACAAGCTCTTGACCTTACTAGTGCCCATGTACTCCTCACCCACACCTATGCTATTAGGGGAATATTATATGGTACTCCAAAATATATATTCATGTACTAATACTGAAAGTTCTTGTACACTCTAACCCAGTAGTAATGTATCTAATAACTAACCCTCATATACCATAACTGCACTCCATCCTCAGCCCACCCAATAAATCCTCTGTAAGGCCTCCATATAATGTCACTAGCCACTACTCTATCTTACACTCTCCCATAATGATCCATCCTAAGAGATTAGATATCTAATGTACTCATCCACCACTTTCCAAATAGCTATGGAGGTGCCCACTTCTCCCTCGGTAATGCTATTGGTTGTGGTGCCATTATGTGTTCATAAGCCCAACAATGCAATAACATCAATACACTAAATCCACCACTAAATGCCTCCAATGTGAACCTATAAAGATACTTGTATAGGTGGGAAAGCATAGTCCTACCCCATGAGAACACAATTCCATATACCTCCACACTACACATAATCCTATGTATCCTATATGTAATCGACACTCCACTCCCATCCATAATAACAAATGAGGCCAAAAACATAGCCAAACACTTTCATACATGTAGAGCACTAGATTGTACTATAAATCATAGTAGAAAATCACTATCACTACCTTTCCAATGTATACCCAAGGGCACACTAGTAATATACAAGGATGCATGATCAATAGCATTAGCACCCATGTCATTTTACAATGTCACATGTCATCCACTAATTGGTAAATGTAAAATATGATGCACTTCCTCCAGAGTCATAGTAATCTCCCTTGTAGGAATATAGAAAGTATATGTATCTGAATTACACCTCTCATATAAGGTGGTAATCAGATATCTATCCCACTACATTATGCCTGGGTCACACACATGACCCAACCCTGCCCTATCCATGATAGCTCTCTCATTAGTAGACAATCGTAACAACCTCAATTTCTACATCACCTAACCCCTATGGAACTCTATAATTTATACCTCACCCTAAAAACACCATAAATAACATATATATCAATCAAGAATGCTAAATTAAAAGCACCAAAAATAGGTTGCAAAATAGGCAAAAATCAAGCATTTTGGTAGCTTACCAGGGTAACATCACCACCAGCCTAAACTTGGGCTGCCAACTACTCAAATTAGGTTGCAACAGGTGCTCATCTCCTTATCATATCTCCCACTCTAGAGCTCCAAGTCTCAACCTAGTCAATACACAAATGAATCTAGAATCAATGCAACTTCTTATATTACCCAACTTTCTCAATCAAAGCAAAATACCATTTCCCCCATAATATGAACCTCATAACACCATTTTTCAAACTATTTTCTTCTAAGAAATCATGATAATGATACCTTTGATGTCACTTAAAATCTACTCTCTTATTACCTCATCTACCTACTATGGAATGAGTATCTATATATTTAGTTTATGCTCATACATACACCTTGATCATCACTAATTAAAACATGTTCCACTTTCAACAACTCAGTCTAATTAATTAAACAACCTCTCTAAATACTCATAACAAGCCAACCTTATTTCTACTTACACCACTAGTCATCACTTTTGGCTTGACCTCCTCTATCATAAATTTTGTCCCTCTCCCCAAAAGGGGGGCATCATTCCTACTATTTATATTCCTACACCTACCCAACATGCCCATCCACTCTCATAGGTGGATACACCATGGTTCATATACATGTAGTAGTCAAATTATCAGATTCAACTCAGATTAGTCAAAATATATAGTGATTCAAATTATATGCGTCACTCGGCATTTCTCAGGACATTCAAATGGATATACATTTAGTTATAGATACATAAACTATTTAGATACAGTGGTTTAGATCATATGGATCCATAGTGATTTTAGCTTATAAATACATATACTATTTAGATACAGTGGTTCAAACTATATGGATTTATAGTGATTTAGATACATATACAAACTCAAATACCAAATTTGGGGTCATGTATATACTGCATGTCTCACACATATAGTTTCATACAACATGACACAATTATATAATCAGCTATTAGACTATAGGCATAGTGCAAAGCATAGGGTTTTAGTCTCGACTTTTACACATAGGACATGGTAGGATATGTCATTTCACATGTGGTTATATAGATCACTCAATTATATAGATGCATCACTTACATACCAGATTTGGGGGCATGACACATATGTTCATGTTCTTCATCACTCAGAATTATATAGATTGAATGTCAAGACATGCCATTCACTTCTTACACATTGACTATATTTTTAGATTACACATATTTGTACCCAATTTGTCGCTAGGTTGGATCACATGGTCATATGAAGAATTTGGTCCATTATATTACCCAGAACTAAACTACATGAGTTTGTATAGGATAGAGGACAAACATTAGTTTTAGGCCTCTAATCATTTCTCATTTCTAGTTTAGATTATTTAGAGTGGGGGAATAATACATTTTACTCTTCATATCATACAAATTCTATACACACATTCTAGATTACATGAGTTTATGTGGGAAAAAAGATAGACATTGGTTTTGGGCCTTTGAGCATTCCTCATTTGTAACAAGATTTAGCATAGGGGAAAGTATTGCCCTCCTTCTCCATGTTACATAGATTCCACTTTCAAATTTAATATAGGGGGCGTCCATTTCAAATATTATTTTCTCTCCAGGTAATATTATATATAAGTAATGTATCTATAAAATTAGTCATTATATGAAGTTTTGAACACCTTCTATAGAGAATAAATGCTCATACATAGGTTTCTAGGGTCAAGAGTGCATGTTGATTTACAAACCCTAAGCATAGATTAATGAGGTTACGAAGGATTATGAAGATGAACATCAAAGGAAACTATGGGAATAAGTTAAATTTAGTGTTTCAAACCTCATTGAGGTGTCTCTATCCCAAACCAAGCATTTTTACTCCTTTTCCAAACATCTCTCTCTTAACCTCACATAATATAAACTGACACCTAAGAGACACAAATGTTTTACTCATATATTTCCTAACAAGGTGAATGGTGGAAAAATGAGTTTGGGAATATTATAGAGGTTTATCATCTTCCATATATATTAATTGGTTTTTTATTTGGTGTATTTTATGGTATGAATAATTGTTAAGAACCTTAAGCACTCCTAGGTTGCCTAAGAAGGTCAGTTTCAAATTGATGAGAGAGATTACATGTCTAAGTGCCTAAAATGAATAGGTTTGACCATATAATGACTTTTATGACATTATTAACTTTATTTTTTATAATTTCAATCCATTGGATACAAATAATGTCGGTAGAGTTGTATAAAACAAGGCAAAATACAAGGATGTAGTATTGTTTCCAAGTATGCAGGGTATGAGATGATCTATAGATTAAGTAAAGAGTTTGGATAAGGACTGAATAAGGTTAATAAACATTATACTCACCTCAAAATTTATTACAAAGTGATATATGATATTTTTAATACATCTACTTGGTCAAGAAGGTGAGAGATCATTATTTTTCAAGCTAAAGGAGCCATCAATTAACCTCAAAATACAAATGGAGACCTTAATATCAATGGATGAAGTTTTCTAATGGTGATTCAGACCTCCAAAAACTATTTCAAAGAAATATAACTAAAAAAATTATCACCAACCATTCAAAATGACTCTCATGCCTATCAAATGCCTAGACTAGGGCTTTTGACCATTTCATGGTTGACCCATCCGTACAGGGTCTCAAGAGCTAAAAATTTTCATGGAGGTTAGCCTCAGCATGGGTAAATTGAATAATACACTTTCTATAAATTTCATATGTGTGGGAGTGATTTTAATCCAAAACTTAGTTTCTAGGCAAGGTGGCCTAATTGAGGCCTAATTAATGAGAGAAAATAGGCTAAAATGGATAATTCCACTCACTCTTAGGTCTTAAAATTTGTTATAGATATGTAAATGCATATTATATCCTCAAATATTTTCTCATTTTTTGAATAACCTCCATATGTTCTTCCACAAAAGGAGGTTTAAACATTTTTAAGGATATAAATAATGAGGCTAAATGAGAGATTTTGGTGAAAAATGAGTTCTTGGGTGTAGTTCGATGAATACAAATAAGTTTTCATTGATATTATATGATATGTATAGGACTTCCATGGAGAGATAACACATTAGAGACTATGAACTCATGTTTTGACACTTGTAAACAAGATTGGCCTAGTGAGACAAAGAGACTTCAAGACACTTAGAAAGAGAATAAGATGATATTTCAAAGGGAACCTTCAAATATCAAATGAAAGGTGTCAAGAGTAGATAAAGAGATCATTTCAACATGAAATTACCATCAAGAAGTCCACTTGCCCATTTATAATCCAAATAAAGGGAAATTTTGGAGAGGTATCAAGCCATGTTTCAAACTTACATGCCACTTGTATGAGGAGAGAATATTCAAAAGAGCACACTTGTACTATAAGACCAATTGAGATAGTTTCATAACTCCTCTCTCTCTCTCTCTCTCTCTCTCTCTCTCTCTATATATATATATATATATATATATATATATATATATATATATATATATATATATATATATGTGTTGAGCCTTCATAGGTTCATTTGGCATCCTCCACATAGGTGTGGTGAATCCCTACCCATTTTTAAGCTTTTGATGAATTATAAACTTTTGGTTAACCTCCTCATTTGAATGGTTTAATGTCTATGATTGATTAGTTGATCTTACTAAGTGATATTCTTGCTTCCTTGGCATGTTTGTCCTTTATTACATTCATGTTCAGTTTGGAATCCTCTTTTTAGGTCTATTAAAGTGTCCAAATGGAGTGTGTAAGGTTTTATTGGATTGTCTTTTTAATAATGTCATTGCATGACATCTTTAACGAGTCCTCTTATCTTAACCATTATTCACAGCCTTCATGAGAAATATTGATGTAGAGATGTAGATTCAGAGAAGTGTTTATTGTAGGTTAGTTTAATATTTTTAAGAGTATTTTAATCTAGTTGGTAGTGTTCCACCGTATTTGGTGAATCACCCCCAATACAATAGGTTTATCTCTTATTTCCTAGAAAGTGATAGATTAGTGTTTGAGCCTAAGTGATTGATGAAGGGGAGATATCCATTTAACCTAGAGATTAACCTATCCAATAGGGTACCCACAACCTTGATGTGTTTACATGTTACATCAAATTTGAAAGGCTTGAACTACCTTTTAAAGGGTGAATATTTTATTGATAACAGTTCATACATGAGACATACTTCAAAAAGTGTACATTTAAATAAATGAGGATATATAATCATTCCTATATATACTATTTATTTTTCTATAATATTTTAAAATTTACAATTCATATGTATTGGGTAAATCTTTCTCACACATGGCTATACAATCACTTCTAGTGCATGCTTCACATTGACAAATGTCACAATTTTTTTAAAATCTCTCTCATTTTATACTTTTGACACATTTATTATAACCATTTATTGATTAATTAAATTATAAATTTTCAAAATATACAAAAAATAAATATTTAAAAATGTAAAACCAATCAAAATATTATAAAAATTTAAAATCAAGACATGAACATGATTATCAGTATAGCTTACATTTTTATAATATGTTATTTATCTCATGATTAGTAGATAGAATTTTTTTATTGCACATGCATTTCACTAGTACTCATAAGTGCTATGTAGAAGATACAAATTTTTTATAAGGACTAAGATGTTGGACTTGCCTCTTCCCAGTAGCCTTATTAAATTGGCGAAATCTTATCCAAAATTGGTAGTATGTATAGGTGTTATCATTCCATGAACTATAAACCATTGATTTATATATTATTTTACAAATGACATGTTAAAATTTATATCTTACATTGTGGACATGAATATTATATTTGCTACCAATATGATCACATTACATATACATCATTTAGAATACATTTCTAGTTGTATGTCCCATTGAGTCTATTCCATGTACATAGTATAATAGATCTCACTTATATATTATATGTGTCCATTAGACCTGGTATGAAAACTTGTTTAAACATCCTTGAAAGATATTTCTTGTTGTGTACCACATTTTATCAAGGTTATATTTTGTCCCTTCACATTATATTGTGTGAGATATTTTAACATGTCCCTTGTATGTGTCCCTTATCTTCATTGCATGAAGTTATGATCAAAATGTGTTTTCCATTGATATCATTATGCTTATGTGCCTGTTGAGATTGTAATTTTTAAAAAGTGTCATTATCCACATCATTAACTACTAACAATAATTTAATAATTCTAGATTTTATTAATAGAAGCTTCATGGAAATATTTTATAATCATTGCCTCATATGTTAGATACAAAATTCAAATGATGCAAATTATACTATGCTAACATAATTTTTATATATGTTACATTATTAAATGATTACATCTTATTACACATGTTTTCTATTAAATTTTTGAGATGATTGAATATAATGATCAATTCCCTCACCTCAAAAGGAAACAATTCAATGGGAATATCATATATAAGATAAGCCTATTCAAAATAAAAATTTAGTTTTGGCACAAAATGTAGTTTCAAAAGTTACAAAATGGTTCAAAATGTGATCATTAGTTTATATTACGAGGGAATATTCCATAAATATTCACTCATATTTCATATTTAAAAACAAATTCATATATTTTGGAGTGGATGATAGATAATTATACGCTAGTTTCAAATAGAATTTACAAATGACATCTGCATATGGTTAAAGATTCTATAATTACAATGGGGTCATGATAGAGATTCATGCACATGATGTTGTTTTTCAAATTTTCAAACTACTATTTTATAAGTTGAAGATATTTAGGAGCATGGATCTATTCAATTTTTTTAATCATGCATTTAATAAAAAAAAATCAATTAAATATTTAATCCATCTGAAGTGGTTGATATAATTTAAGTTCATAATGCATAACTTAGAGGTTTAGTTTCCTCTATCATTATGTTTATAAATATATTTTATATTTCAACTCATATCATGTCATTGGGTAAAAAATACCAGCTTATTTAAATTAAGCTTTTTACATACCTTAATGGGTGTTATTTCTATTTTAAAATTGCACAATTTATTTTGAGGCTTGCTCACACTCAAATTATCTAATTATTTAGCTAAAGAAAAAATATTCTCCAAGTGCTTCATAGGAAACACCTTTTCTCCAATGCTTCAAAGAAGAATCATATCCAATCAATGTCACAAAATAAATATTGGTTTCACACATACATGGTGTATTCCTCCCTTTTTATTATTTTAAGTGCAAGCATTTTTAGAATTCAAGTTCAATCAAATTTCAAAGATTTAAACATCTTCAAATATCAAATTTAATAAATTTTCAAATTCAAGATTTTTCAAATTTTATTCTTTAAAATAATAATGTAATTACTTCATGTGTTTTTTTAGGCTTTGAAAAATACTATAGTGCCTTGTATAATTGGATTACTATCTCAAAGACAAATTTTGTTTTACATATTAGGGCATATGTTTCCCTTAATATATAAATTACATGTATATACTAATGGGAGGGATATAATAACCTAATTCTAGTACAAAATACTTGATCATATTAATCTTTTGCCCTTTTTATATTTAATTCACTTATACAATTAATTAATACTTATTTTTACAATTTACCCTATCCTAAGCACCTAGGAGGTCATATTTTTATTCCAAACCACTATTTATCTATTATATAAAGGTTTTGATTTTTTAAAATTACATTAATTATAAATATGTCCAAATAGAGACCTAAATTTTTACATGATTTCCTAAGGGATGGTTAAGACCCCACTAGGTCAACCAACAATTACGCTAAAAAAAATATTTCATAGATTAATTATAAAATCATCTATATCTATTTGAATATTCATAATTTAACTATGAAATGCATCTAATGTAATAATTACAATGATATATTAATTGAATGGATAAAATTCAATTTGCCTAGTTTTCAAACAATCCAATAAGATTTTCAAGTTGAATAGCTTACAATCAAAGTATAATAGGAAGAACCAAGTACAACAAATACTGATATAATCCACATTTTTAGCCACAAATAATCTCTCATCATTGATTTTGAAATTTTAGAATAATTTACAAATTACATAGCCATTATTGTGCTAAATATCCATCAAATAATAATTTATAATATATTAAAAGGTAAAATATATAATACAATGTGTACAATAGTACAAATGATATTCTCAAATGTCTCTATGATCCATAAACATAGGTTAAGTATAATCCTAAAGGTTGAATCAATAGAAATATGGAGAGTATCATCCAAATGCTTTACCTCCAACCACATACCAATAGTCTCCCACACACCTCCCCACTTGGAGTGCCCCTACACTTGATAAATGGGTAGATAAGAACAATGTGTATATCAAGAAACTAATTAGAACCTGTGTGTACTATCACTATTAAAAGTACCAATCAAAGAGACCATGAAATCCAATCCTCTATGTAAATAATATCAGAAAACACATGTAAAATAGAAGTATAGTGGAATAACAGTGTCTATGATATAACATTACTTTGGCCAAATTTTTCATTATAGAAATAAGATCTAAAAATCTAAGTCAATTCCACTCATACAAAAATCTTTGTTATTGAATCATGACTATAATATGATATCATTGGATATGTATATGAGCTCTGATGGGTATATTCATATAACTATATTTTGTTATCCAAAATACACTCTAAAAATATCATATAAAAATTCAAAAGAAGAATAATGAAGATTCTATAATACACTTAATCTAATTAAGGAATAAGTACAAGCAATCATAAATACATAATAACATTGATTTCATTCCCTTAACCATAAAGTGACAACACAAGCTATTTAATTAAACTAAATTCAAACCAATTACGCATAAGATACTAGAATAAGAATCCATTCATTATAAGTCCACTTTTCAAACACAATTCATATCCATAAACATATCTAACTAATAATAACACTTAGCCAATAATCTATTGTACAACATTTTAAAGTCATATATATGTTTTTATTCATTTAATCAGAATTGCATAAAGCATTGAAAATAAAATTACATAACACTATATCATATCATAACTCTATCAGTACACTCTTTATGTAAGGATAAGGTACAAAACTCAGTTGTATATATATCTAATAATGAGTCTTAATAGTTCAAGAGCTTAAGTCTAACTTGTACTTTAAGTCCACTTATGCATTCTATATTTACACCATTTATTTGAATATAATAAAATTTCATATTTTACTTAATACACTTGCATAACCTATATAGTTTTATATAACCAAACTACCATACTATTTATAAATAAATTATAGAATTATTTCAACTAGTTAGACAACCTCGAAATAACTTAAAACTCCAATAGTTTCCCAATTTTCTATAAACTTACCCAAATCCATACTTTATAAGAAAATACCATTAATACATGGGTTTAAATTTTTTTTTTCTCATTATTCACCAATAAATAGTATCCACTGTGCATACAATAATATCAAAAAATGTGTAATAGTTTGTTTAAGGTTTCTCTTTAATTCATTACATTTTCAAGACTTTATAAACAAGCCTACATATAAAAATACATAATTAACTAATTCAACTATAATTTCCCTTTTTTATTAACCCATAATTTATTCATATTTTCAATATATCATAACTATACCATATGCATGAATGCATAGAATACATTCACTCAAGTATATACCTCTACAATTACAAATTTCATTTTTCTCAAATGAATATATATATATATATATATATATATATATATATATATATATATATATATATAATTACATGTCTTTTTATCTATAATAACCCAATTGACCTAAAATCTTGGCCATCATAAACCAACAATAAATATCAATGTACATTTAAACTCAAATATGTTTCAATAATGTTTACAATTTTACCAAAAATAAGGTAAAATTTTAAAGCAAAGATTTTATACTTTCATAGTACATACAGTAATAGAAAAGTTTTTGCGATAAACTATGTTAGATTTTTGTAGTTTCTCAATGTTACATATCTACACATGTGATCCTCCTAATGAAGGATCATAGGTGTAGATATGAAACAATGAGAAACTATAAAAATCTAACACAGTTTATCCCAAAAAAATTTCTTTTAACAATTCATAGGTTTCAATATCTCAAAACTTGTTGATTACATTTTAACATTCATAGTTAAGTATAACCAGCTAGGTCTAAATATAACTATATACCATGTTATCCATTATATATATATATATATATATATATATAGATGTATGTATATATAGGTATATATGTATATATATATATATATGTATATATATACATACATATATATATATATACACATATATATACATACATACACACACACACACACACACACACACACACACACACACACACACACACACACACACACACACACACACACACACACACACACACACACACACACATACATATACATATATATATACATATACATATATATATATACATATATATATACATATATATATATATTTATTTACTATAGGATTAAAATTTGGTTAAGTTTATTTATATTTTGTTACTCAAAAGTTCATGCGTAGGTCTATAACTTCTTAATTCTTGTACACATATGTGGGTACTTATATATATAAATTTATACACACACAAATATGGTCATATTTATGCATGTGTGTGTGTGTGTGTGTGTGTGTGTGTGTCTATATATATATATATATATATAATTAACTCTATATTATCAAAGTAATTTACTTAACCTCTTAATAGTACAATTGTTTTCAAATGGGAAATATTTTTATATCATTCACATCAATACCAACATTAAAATAAAATGAAACATAGGGTCAATTATACCCAACATAACAATCAAATAATAGGGTTCCAAATCAAACATATAAAAATACATCATTTGTTATGGCTTGACCCTCAACTCTATAGGCATGAGAATGGCACCAAGTTCCTCCCCCAGGTCTATAGACCTAAAAACCTTAGGTTTTAGGTAAGAATTTTTACCAAAATCACTCGTTCATACATCCAAAAATTGCATACTAAAAACTCTTAGAAAAAACCATAATTGTTTATTCTAATTAATACCATAACAATGAAATGTGAACCAACTTGATTATCTAGTGGTTGTCATCTAATATGAACAAATTGGAAACTTTCTTCTTTCTTTCTACCAAGCTCAAATCTCCCTCTCTACCATTTATCATCCTTTTTCCTTCCATTCATTCTATTTTATTCTTTTTCCATTATCCATGCATGATATACATGACCTCAAATATCTCCTATAATTTTGCTGTTTCACCATTTCCACTTCAATTATTAACTTTTCAACTTATTCATGCTTCCAGTTCATTCACAATCTCTCTTTTAAACACTTACATGGTGGCAAACCAAAAACCCTCATCATTCCAAAAATGATGAGGTTGACTCTCAATAATAGCAAATAGAAAACAAACCCTAAATTACATGTTACCTTTTTCTTTTTAGCTTTTGACAAATGAAACATAATAATATGAAATCTCAAAACTTCCAAACAAAAACCTAGTTTTAATTCCATTCAACTTCATGATATATCTATATGCTTAAGTAAAAAGACCATAATGTGTAAAAATTTGAAGTCATATTTAAATCAACTTGATTTGGGTAGTTTACCCCTTGTTTCCTCCTATGCATCATCACCTAAATGGGGAAATATTAACTAGATCAAAATAAATAAGCAACTAACATGATAAATAACACTCAAACTCATAATAATTAGAAATATAGTCAAGATTAATAAAAATATATTTAAATGAGATCAATTAATAAACCTAACATGCTCACTATCATTCATATGTTATGTCAAAAAAAAAAGTGACATGAGATACATGAACAATCAAACTGGGTTAATAAATTCATGTATTTAAAAAATATAATGTACTGAAGATCAACACAACATGATAGGCTCTAAAAGATATTTATCATGTATATGTCAATCACAACCCATGATGAATCCAAAAATTGAACAAGCCTCATATATTACCAAATAACTAATGCATGCATTATACATTATAGTCAAACAACTAAATATGGTGTGTGTATAGGTTTATTAGATCCTCTCAACCACCAATGTAGGTATCTGTAGTCTCCTCACCAATGATACTCTCCCTTTTAACAACCTATGAGGGAAGGAAAATCCTACAACCACCTCAATTAAAAAAATAGGTAGTTATTTTGAAATCATAATAATCATCAACATATATCCATAAATAAACTATTGAATACAATCAATATGTAAATAAAATAAATCATTATGATTAAAAATCATAATATAAAATATGGAATAGCTATCCATCAAGATACTGATTATGAAAAGTAATCATATAACTGTCACCTATAAAACATATGTATATCCAACTCAAATGTAAAATCATATCTATAAATTATTAGTCTCATAATACACTATTAATGCTTAAAAAGTTTTGTTAGAGTGTGATAGGATGTAACATCCTTCCCCCATAAAATAGGTCATCATATTAATGACATTTATTTCAACAAAAGTTGTTAAAATAAAAATAATGTTTAAAAAAATATAAAAAATCTTCAATATAAATATTATTTGAATAAATGAGGAAACAACCTTCAGAATTCCTCATAGGCATCCCATGTAGCACTATCCTCAAAATATTAGTCCCACTAGACATTGAACTATGACATTTCTCTATTACACAAGTTAATTTTATGAGTATCAATTATTATAATTGGTTCTATTGTGACCACCCATGGATCTTGAACCTATAATGCATTATAATCTAAAACATGTGTAGGATAAATAATATACTTCTTAAGATATGATACATGAAAAACTTTATACATTTGAGCTAAATTTGGTGACAATGTAAACATATATGCTTTAGAATTAATTACTTATATAACCTCAAAGGGTCTTACATATATTGGTGACAACTTTGCTAATTTTCCAAACTTTATTGCACTCTTTTGGGTTTTAACCCATAAAAGAACTTTATCTTAAACTGAGAACTACCATATTTTTCTTTTCATATCAGTATAAGATGTTTTCCTATCATTAGCTTTAACCAATATCTACCTTATTAATTTTAATTTATCTTCCATTTATACAAGCATATCATGTCCAAAAAACATTCCATCTTCCCATTTATCCTAGTTCATTGGTGATCTACACATCCTACTATATAATGCCTTGAAACAAGCCAATTTTATAACTAATTAGTATGGGTTATTGTAAGTAAACTCAACCAATTGTAGGTATTCCTACCACTTATATTTATATTCCATATAATGCATCCTCAAAATATACTCCTAGATTTGATTAATTCTCTCCATTTTCCCATCCATTTATGGATGGTAAGCTATAATGAAGTTCAGCTAAGTTCCCAAAGTTAAATTGTTAATTTTCCAGAACCTAAAAGTCATCTTAGGGTCCCTATATAAAATAATATTTTATAGAAACCCATGAAATCTATAAACTTATTTCACAAACCTATTGGAAAAAATTAGTGAACCATTTGTTAGATTACCAAGAATGAAATGAGATACCTTGGTAAGTTTATCCAAAACTACCAATATCATGTCATGATGATTTTTTTTACATAAGTAAACCTTGGAGAAATTCTATGGTAATAATTTTCCATTTCCATTCTAGTATGAAATGTTAGTACACTAACCTAGTAGGATGCACATGTGTAGCTTGACATTCTGACACTCCAAACATCTAGATGCAAATTCAATTACATCCCTTTTAATTCCTTTCAAAAAACATGATGGTTTTATATTTTCTATAACCTTAGTCACTTTACGATATCCTAAATATGGATCACTGTGTAATTATTTTAACATAATATTAATCAAAATTTCCCTATCAAGCACATATATTCTACCATTAAACCTTAAAATCCCATCATTTTCAAATAGAAAACCTTGGTATCTACAATCTTTAGAATTTTCAGCTAAAACTTTCTTCACTTCCTTATAGAATTCATCTCTAGGAAATAATTTTTCAACCTAATCTCAGAAAGTACTCCTTATTGTGGTTAAAGTCATAATGTACCTTATATAACTAAGGGAATCTACAACTCTTTTGTCTTTGCCCTTAATGTAGTTGATGTCAAAATCATAATATGATAGAAACTCTAACCACTTCTTCTGATGAGTATTGAGGTTATGTTGGGTGAACATACACTTAAGACCCAAGTTATTATGCTTAAGTTTAAAAGGCTTACCCAATAAATAATGCCTCCAAAATTGTAACTAATGAACTATGGCAACAAGTTTGAGGTCATTAGGATCTTAATTTTACTCATAAGCTTTAGTTTCCTAGATTCATGGGCCACAACTGAACCATCCTACATAAGTACTCACTTAAACCATTTCCTAATGTATCAGTTATAACTACAAAGTACCCATTTGGATCCAAAAACCATAACATTGGTATTGAAGTAAACCTTTATTTCAAAACTTGAAAGCCTTCTTCACACTTATTATATCATAAAAATGTTTCTCTTTCTACTAAAGAGAGGTAATTAGATTAGTTATATTTGAGAAATTTAATACAAGATTCATGTTGTACCCTACTAAACACATGAATCTATGCAACTCATGCACATTTTTGGGTGATGTCCAATCTATAATGGATCTAATCTTAGTTAAATCCACTATAATTATTACTACAAAGATAATTTTTTCCCAAGTATTGTAATCTTATTTGGAATAAATCACACTTGGATAACTTTCCATAATTTTTTTTGCTTCTTCAACCACTATAAGACTAGATGCAAGTACTCAACATGGTATTCTTAAATTTTATAATAGATGAGAATATAATCCAAAAATACTATCACAAACTGATCAATATAATCCTTAAACACATTATTAATGAGGTAGATGAATGTTGTTGGTGCATTCATTAATCCAAAAGGAATAACTATGAACTCACAATTCCCATAATGAGTCCTGAAAGTTATTTTCAAAATATCTTCCTCTCAAATTCTCAATTGATTTTACCCAACATGAAAATAAATATTTTAAAATACCACAGCACCATGAATTTTATCAAAAACATCATCAATGCAAGGCAATATATAATTGTTCTTGATCATTGCCTTGTAAAGAATGCAGTAGTTAATGTATAGATGAAGGGTTTTATCATTATTGACAAGGACCACAAGTGTACCCACATGTGAAACACTTGGTCAAAAAAATACGTTGGCCAACATCTCCTAATGTTATGCCTTTAAATCAACTTAGTTTTTATCATTTTGTATAAGGCCTTCGATTTTAGTTCAAATTATAGAATGATATCAATAGTGAAATCAAATTCCCTTTTGGGAGGTAACCCTAGTAACTCTTTTGGAAAAACATATTGAAATTTTTTCAAAAAAGGATAGTCTTCCAAAATGGGTTCTTTAGTTTCATAAATTTCATCCATTTTAACAAAGAATGCTTGAAATTCCTTACATTGATCCTTATTTAATTGGATGGATGATATTTATCTTAGATTTAACTCCATATAACTTCCTTTGATTTGGGTTCATTTTCCTAAATCATCCAAACACTCAACCTTTTTAAGGAAACAATCAACTTTGTATTTGTGCTTGAAGAGCCAATTCATTCCTAGGATCACATTATATGACCCTAGTGATGTTGAATAAAGACAAAAAACCATGGTGAATTATAGCAATTTGATTTTGGCCTCAACAATACATCTATCAACCTAGCCCTTAGACTCATTCTCGTACTATAGTAACCAAGCATTATGCTTTCTAGGAGAGATAAAACATTTAATATCTCTTGTATCTATCAAAATGGTAATAGGATAACCAAATAAAGTACCTAACACATTGATGGGAGAGGCCCAAAATGTTTCTTGATGATTATTCACTACTACTTAAATACACTAATTAAAGGTTACTTACTGTGAAGAAGAGGTGAATGTATTCTTTTTTTATCATCTATCTTCCACCAAGGAAAATCCTTGGCATAATGACCTCCACATGTGAAACATACATCATGTGGTCACTTTATATTATCCTAATTATCAACCTTAAATCCTTCTCTAAATTTACCTCCTGATTTATTTTTCCCATAAGCATTATCAAATCTTGTTCTCTGGATGTTGAACTAGTTTTTGGAATTCTTATTCCAATTCCAATTATTCTTCTTGAAAGGTAATTGGAACCACCAAACTTCTATTTAAAATTTTATTTGACCTCTACATATGATTTCATCTTTTGTTCCTATTTGAATACTTTTTCAAAGAACTAATCCATGGTGGATGGTCCATGCCCATCCACATCACACCCAATTTGTCATTTTAATCCCATAATCAACTTCTTAATGTGAAATCACTCATCCTTATGATATTTGGGGACATACTTTAAGATATTTGTAAAATTCTCCTAGTATTCACTCACTGACAAATCCCCTTGCTTTAGATTCTAAAAATATGTCAATTTATGATCAAAATAGAGTTGAGGTAACCATTGTGATATGAAAGTAGTCACAAACTACTACCATATGGTGGTAGTAGAATAAAGGTTCATCTCAATCTTTTTTTTATCTCACCAAGTTATTTCTTCACTAGCTCATTAGTAATCTCCCCACATACCCTTAGTCACCTTCAAGTAGTTTAAAAAATTGAAATACTTTTCCATTTATCATTAGCTCCATCACCTAAAAATGTACCACCAAACTTGAGTAGGTTCATTTTCTTCATGTCACATGCAAGATCTAAAGCTAATTGAGTTGTAACCATTTGTTAACCATCCTCATACCCCTAATCTTGGGGGACTTCCTATTCTTTAGTTTGTTAATTTATAACTTATTATTCCTCTTCCTCCTCAGGTCCATGAAATTCTTATTCTAGAGATGATATTTTGTCTCTAGTCTCAATAATCACAAGTATTTAATAGAGTTTTACATCTTGTTATATTACTAGTTGATTATGATTAGTTTGAGGGTTTACCTTAAAATTTACCTCACTAACTGATCTACCATGTACCATTATCCTTTCTAAAAATTATGAGAATAAATTTATGTTAGTGGACACATTAGGTCCAATAATTAAACATTTGCTTTGATACCACAATGTTAAGACCCCATAGGGTTAATTAATAGTTACACTATTTTTTTATCACATAGATTACTTATAAAATCATCTATAACTATTTGAATATTCATTGTTTGACTTAAAAAATGTATCTAAATAAATAATTTCATTAATATATTAATCCACTGGCTAAAATTTGATCCATCTAGTTTTACAACAATCTATTGATTTATATTTTGGCATGCACCAACATTCTAGGTTTGTCTCAAGTCACACCTCCATTGAAATGAATTTATATATAATCTCCCTAAGGTTTATATATACCTAGTCTAGGTGCAGTGCTCTTTACTCAGTGGTTCAGTATGACCATTCCATTTAAAGGGCATGTTGGTGTAAATACAAAACTTAGTTCTAATAATATTCATGTTTTTGAACACTTTAGTGAGTAATGCATGTTTATTATCATTTTTGGATGTGTTTCATGTAGATTTATAAATAATAAATAATGCACTCATTTAATACTCCCCAATAAATTAGCATTTGGGATTTTTCATAATGTATTTACAACTAATTTTGATGTTCATTCCATTAGTTTTAATCACTTAACAATGTGATAATAACAATGAAAATAAATACTATAATCAAGATAGACATTGAAATAGATTTCATTTATAAGGTTCCTAAACTAATAGATTTTCTAAAAAGTTATAAAAGAGGGAAAATGAAGAAAGAAAACCATACTATAATGAAGGCATATTTGAGTCTTTCAATTAGAGGAACTCCATAAACTAGCCTCAAGTCTGACCAACACATGTACAATCACATTCAAAGATAATTTAAGATTTTAAGGGTGAGAAATAAATGAAATGAATAACACAAACACCACATACATGCATATATTATAAATAAACTTTATATGGTTTTTAATCCAAATACACCATTTTAACAATCCAAATTGAGTCCACCAAGATCAATTAGTTATAAATCCATCAGTTTAAAGTTAGAAGGGTAGATGAGAGAGATATTAACTTATTATAATAGTAAAATGAATTAAAAAAATGAAATGGATTGGCTCTATATTAACTTTTAGGAGAAGAAAATCCAACCCTTTTATAATGAAAATCAAACATTATATAGAATTTATAGTCCAAAGGGGTAAGATTTTCCCTCCAAAATGTTCAACTAGCTTTGTTAATGTTCAAAAACAACTTTTCTTACAAATTATGATCCTCTTAATGTCACCTTACTATTCACTACCTACATGACACAAAAAATAAGTCATTTCTTAAACTATGGAACTTGTGGTTCTTTTAAGTGCACTTTACTAAGGCAAAATTGGAAAAAGGTTAGAATAATGGTCATAAAAGGTGATTGGCAAGTTCTCCCAGGAAACTATTTACACAAATATTTTTGCATCAAAATTATATTTAAAACTCATCCAATAGTTCAAAAATATTATAAGTGGATCAAAATCTATGACTGAAAACTTGACCTGTATCAAAATGTGTTAAGGTTTTAGGGTTGCACTATAGTTGTCAGTTTCTGATGCTTGAAATGTAGTGTTCAGGTTATGATAGTTGAAATACAACACTAAAATTGTAAAACTTTTACATGAGTCCCAAAACATTGATATGGAAAAAGGAGGTCAAAATGTTGCCTTAGGATAAAGTGTTAAACTTGAAATGCCTTAGTCAATCTTGATCTTCACAATAGAGAGAAAACCAAGAATAGGAATAGAAAGATGTTTACACACAGTAATTCCTAAAATCATATAAAAAAATTATACGATGATGTGTGTATTGAAACTATATTTCTACATCACTAAATAGTTTTTAAAATGAAACCTTGGATAAAAATTTATGGGTAAAATCCTAATGTTGTATCAAACCATGTTGGGACTTTGAGGTTGCACTAAAACTATCAAGTTCCAATGCTTATAGTGTAGTTGTTAGATTCTAATGGTTTCAATGAATTCTTAAAATCCTAAAACTTTCATGTAAGGTTCAAAACTCCAACATGCCAAAAGTAGGGTCAACCCATACTTCTAGACCATGAGTTATACATGACCCTCCTTTGGACTTCATCTCCATGATGAGGAAATAAAAACTAGCATGTTTAGGAAAATTCCATAAAATAATATTGGTATATCAAAAATACAATAAAATTATATCAAAATATTCATTCTAAAACTAGATTTCTAAGAAACTAAGTGGTTTTAAAATTCAAGGCCTAGTTTAAATGTTATGGTCATTTGAATGGACCCCTACCTAGATGTGTTAAGTTTTAGAACAACACTATAGTTTTTAGGTTATAAAAACTACACTACATTCATTAAAGTTTGATCATTTCATTATATTCCTCAAATTCCAATGGGTGAAATGTATTCAGTGGATTGTGATGGCTGTAATGTAGTTGGATTACATTATAGAGGCAAAACTTTGATATATTTTAAAGGGGATAACAAGACATTTTTAGGCAAAGGTTAAAACACAAAACTTTATTGTAAAAACATGATATTTGAGATTAAAAGTTTTTTGGAATACAGAAAAACATGAAAATAAATAATAACCCTTGAATTGATGTGAGATATCTTAGTAAGACATACAGAGTAGGGGCCCAAATCCTACATACAAAAAAGAGGTCAAAACTATGTTTTGGGACCAAGTGTTATATATAAAAATTTATTACACAAAATTGATATCCATAATAGGATAGGTTTCAAGAGAAAAAAGGGAATGGATATTGAGATGAATTATAGGGAAGGCTAAGAGAGCTAATAAAGCTAAGAGATCTATACTTAAAATGCAAATTAGGAGGTAAAAACTCCACTTTTATGCCAAGTGTAAAACTCAAAGTTGAATCCTATAGATGTGGTGTTTTCATAGATGATGGTTTCAAGTCTTGATTCAACATGAAAAATAAAATTAGACACCAATAAAACTTTTGGAATTGAGATCAATGAGCCATGAGTGCAAGTAGGAGTAGAGCAAAAGCTAAAAAAAGAGGTTCCCTAATTCTTAGAAGAATTAAGGCATGTTGTGCAAGCAACAACAATAGTTGACACTAATAAAAAATACTCTTGAGTATTTTGAAATTATATAAATGTGTCTAGAAAACCAAGATATGTATTTGAGACTACTTATAAAACATGAATGGATTTAAGTATAGGAGAAGATTAGAATGACTAAATGACTAAATCAGACATTTTTCATTGACTGGGTGTGTGCAAATGAGTTAATTTATCACTCATTAAAACTTACAAGGATTAGCTACTAAATATTTGATCATTAGGATAGTGAATCATATCTTGAGATTGATTTATTGGAGATTGATCCACTACCACATAGGAATCAATATCACTGATGGAGTTTTCTTTGATCCCACTCAAGGCCTTGCTCCACTATCAACCAGGCTAGAAAGCTCATGGTGGAGTTACCCTCACCTAGGATCATTTTTTTTAAATTGTTCTTTTTATTTTATTTTATTGATTTATCTTTTTAATTTCTTGTTTATCTTCTTGATTTTGGATTGGGGATCACCATGCTAAGTGAAATCTAGAATTATAAATTTTTCACCATAGATTTTCACCATAGCAGGTTCATCCAGGCAAACCCGAAAACCATTAAGATATGATTTTTATGACTAATTTTGAGAGAATGTCTTCATTGAATTTTTTTTTTTACCCAAACCTAACCCAATTCAAACAAATTTATAATGTAAATGATAGACAAACATTTGAAACCAATTTAGAAATGGAATATAACAATACAAACTATTCAAAATACTTATGCCCTAGAATGTCATTCATGTCACTTACCCATAGGCCTTTTTTTCTTCATTCATTGACCAAAAATGGAACCTATGGGAAAAAATAGACATACCAAACCAAAAAAACACAAACAAGGCCAAACTGATAAAACTCTAAGTAGGAAAATTAAACTAAACTAATAATATAATAGGAAAGAAAACAAAAAAATCAAGAAAAGGGAAAGATAAAGTATTTACATGAAATTTTCAATATAATTAAATACTAGAATTAGTGTTAGATTAGTTTCCCATTTATAGGCAATAGGTCATCCTCACTAGTTAGACACCTTAGGTGGAATGCATTCTCACCTAGGATTTTGGAGATTTGGTAGGGGCCCATCCATAAGCCATGAAACTTGCCATGATATCCCATTTTATTGTGAACCTTATCCCAAAGAAGGACTAGCTCATATAATCTAAAGGTTTTCACATTTTCTTGCTCGTAAAAATAATATTTTATGACCTCTTGGTGTAAGGTTGCATCATGTTTTTCCTCTAATTGTTTTAAGTTAGTAATGTGAGATTCTATCTTATCATTTGCTTCCAAGTAATGTCTCATGAATTGTAGTTTATGTATCCTTAGGTTGACTATAAATGTGGGGTCTTAGTCATAAATAATATGAAATGGTGATATTTTTATGGCTACCTTAATTGTAGTACTATTAGACCATAGAGCAAATTTAAAGAAATTATGTTAGTCCCTAGGGTTCTTTGCCAAGATCTTCTTAATTACATCAAGTAAATTATTATTAGTTTACTTATCTACCCCATTACCTTGAGGATAAAAATTGGAATCAAATTTTAATACTACTTATTTTTTAGGCCCATTACATACATTGAAGAGATGAGAAATTATGACCATTATCACATACCATTATAGTAGCCATTCTAAACTTGGTGATGATGTGTTTTTCTAGAAAGTTGATTACCACATTGGTTGTATAGATATTTAATGATTTAGATTAAATACAATAGGTACAATAATTAGGTGTCATAAGGATGAAATTGTGTCTTGTTGATGAGTTAGCATTGATGGAGCCAATGAATTTCGATCCCCAATTTATGAATGGGTAGACCCCAATAACTGGTTATAATGGCATGGTAGGGATACACTCTCTATCTGGGGAAACCTAGTAGGTATGACAATTATAGATGTGAGCATGTACATATTCAAAAACCTGTCACTAGTAATATCTTACATTGAATCTCTAATGAGTTGTATCACTATCTGATCTATGACTAGTTCTATATTTTTTTATGAAAATCACTAAGTACTACAATTTTTTCTTTCTTGTTCAAGCATCTCAAATAAATTCATTCATGATTTATTCTACATGGTATGCCTGATTTAAACATGAAGTTTTTTAATTTTGAGGTGTAAGTATATTATTTGAGTTCAATTTAAGTGACCTAGGCATTCATTATTCAACAAGTAGTAGGCCACATTTTAGTACCAATCATCATTAGTAATATCATGTATTTTGTATTACTAGTAGATTATTTATGTTTTAGTTTAGTGATGGATTTACTAGGACCCTAACCTCTAAAAGTATTAATTGGATATAGTTCTAAGTCAAACTCTTGGAGAATATTCATCCACTTTCCATTTCATTCACCCAATTTATTCTACATTAACATAGCCTTTACTATTGGGTTGAGCACAGCTCCAAACACCTTGATATGGATAATATAGTGCCACTTGTTGAATGTTTTTACCAAGGCATAATTTTTTTCAATCATTTAATATCTTAGTTTAACATTATAAAGTGGAAATATCATGAATTAGATAGGTATCTCATCTCTATATTCTTTCCTCTGTGTTTAAGTAACGCCACTAGAGTCTTCTGAGGTGAATGAGTATATGTAGAAGGGTTTTGTATATCTAGGACTAATTATCACTGGAGTATTTAGAATAAATTTATTTAATTTAAAAAAAACTCTCTTATGAGTCAACCATCCATTCAATCTTTTCATCTTTCTTTAGCATGTTATTCAGTTGATCATAATGAAGAATGTCTTCAACTCTTTGATACTTTTAGGCAATGGAATTTTTTGAATTCCCTCTACTATTTGAGGGTATATATATATTCCCCTTTCTAAGATGGTGTGGCCAAGAAAATTTCCCTTTGTCACTCCAAAAATTCACTCCTTTAGGTTTAGAGAGATCCCATGATCTTTACATCTCTATAAGACTACGCTTCAGTATTCCACATGGTATTTTCTATTCTTGCATAAGATGGTTAAGTCATTCATGTATATTACTATACATTATTTGATAATAAACTTTAATACAATATCCATGTCATGTTAGGAGGTGGCACCCATATTGATTGGGCCAAATAAAATCATATTATATGTGAATGTATCCCACTTAGTTTTAAATGTTGTCTTAATGTGATCCTGATAATTAACCACAACCTAATTTTATCTTGATTACTCATCTAATAACATCATCATTTGTGAGTCATTCACTATTTTTATAACTTCATCTAGTGAAGGAAATAAGTATTTATCATTTTATGAGGCCTTATTCAAGTTTTATAAGTCAACACATAACCTTATCTCTCTGATATTCTTATTAACTAGTACCATATTGGCCACCCATGTGGAGTTACTTATAGGTAAGATTATAATTTCTTAGATAGATTTTTTATCTCTTTGAAAACCAGCAACTCTAATAGTGGATTTATTGGTCTTTGCCTTTAGTGAAATCGCTTAACTCCTGACTCAAGAGGAATGATATGCATGAGAATATAATTTTTAAACACCTTTAGGTCCTCATAAATCCACATAATAACATCCTTAAAGTCTTTTAAATCCTAAAAAAAGTTTTTATTTTCTTCTTAATACATGTCATTCATAGAATCACATTATTTGATTCATTGGCATTACCTACATTGTAATGTTAGTGTTTCTATCAGTTTTTTCTATCTACTCTAAAATGAAGAAACAAAACTCTGAATGTAGGGATAAGTGATTAAGTACCCAAAATGATGTGCACCATTCTAGACATTATGAGATATCCTCTTTAGATGTGGAGGAGGACACCTATATACAAGAAAATGTTAAATAAATTTATTGTTAGCAGAGATATGTGTGGACTCCCAAGCTATGCACTTATTATAGGAAGCATGACACTTCCCTAGGATAAAAGTCCATTATTTATAAATAGAGTTTAAAATAAACATAAATGAAAAGAGAGAGAGAGAGAGAGAGAGAGAGAGAGAGAGGGAGAGAGAGAGAGAGAGAGCTTAGAATACTATTTACCATGTTGTAGGTTTGAACATGTCAATGAATAATACAATACAGGATAAGAATGGGAATTGTGTTTTGGTGAGGTTTTTGGGGAGGTTTTAGGGTTACTAGTATAAAAACATAGTTATTGACATTGGTTAAGTGGTTGATGTTGGTTTAGGTCATTAATGTCAGTCTGGATAATCAATATCAATTAGCGTAATGATATTTTTGGGGTTATGAAAGGAATTTTTGAGAAGGGAAAATGAGTTATGGTCTGGTAAAGGGGTCATGAGGAGCCGTAAGGGGGTGAGTAAGACTTAGGAAGGGCAAGGTAGAGGTTGATAGGCTGAGGTAGAGAGATGGAGATAGGGGAGTTTTATAAATCCTCCATAGAGGAAGCTCAAGTTTTGTGAATAGTTAAATAGTATATTTGTAAAACAAATATAAAAGGACTATTTAAAACTTGCAAAAATACCAAAATGTACTTAGTTGGGTTGGATAGGTGAGTATCTATGCTAATTAGATGGCTCCAATGAGGCTTGATGAACTAATTCATGAATATATGAGGCCAAGCATATGTTTTTGATCCATGGTACTCAAAACACTATGCAGTTTGTCAATTCTTGATCTAGAATAATTAATGTAGAGTGATGGTAAGCATGGATGTCGATAGTGATGCTAGAATGCTCTAATAATGAAATATTTATGTGAATCAATAATTTTTTAACCCTATGGCCAATTTAGAAGTATGCCTAAATAACTAACATCAATGGTCTCATTGGAATTGGATGAGGGTTAATTGATGTTGGTTCCCAAAGACTAGGTAAAACAAGCTATATTTAGCCTTTTAGCCTACTTCTTACTTTCACAAATGGGATTTCCCAGTGGAAAATAGTCATAACATGAGGTCAAGAGGTGGTTAGGTAGCTAAAGAGTTATGAGGGGGTAATAATATGTCTTAGGTGGTTAGGATAGAATGACTAGGTCCTAGGGTGAGTTAGAGGGTGAGAACTGGTCATAGGGTAAGGTGGCTAGGTGAGATGGCCAAAGGAGATTTAACCATTTTAATTAAATAATTAAATTAATTATATGTGCACAAATGGTAAAACATAGCTTATGGAATTAAATAAGAAAGGGGTTGAGGGGTAATGTGACCTAGGTAATCACATAAGGGATTGGCACAATTATAGTGTCTACATTTGTACCTTTTGTCTTGTAACTTCTACGCACAAGCTGTGAGACAAAAATAAAGGTTTATTCCCCAAGGATGGGATGGGGTATTCCTCCCTAAAAATTAGGATTGATGGTGGTAAAACCATAATTGGTGATAATTTTGAAAGAATATAGGTGGGTAAATTTAGGTGGGAAGTGAAAATGCAGTGATAACATAACATGCATGCACACTATTTCATGCCAAAGTTGGTCAAATGGTCAACAAGTCAAGAGGACACAAATAGAAATAACTAGTCCACAACATATATAAGTGATAGATAATCATGTTAAAACTATTGAAGGTCCATATCTAATGGTCTATGTGTCCCAAGTATCTAAAAAATGGAAGTTATCTTGGAATACATAAAATAATCGTAGGCAATAGGGACCAGTTAGGGTCATTATCTGCAATGCCTATAAAAAACCAATTTCAAAGAAATCATAGTGTTAGATAGCTTAGTCCAAATCAATAATGTCATCACAAAGGTTGTGTCTAGTTGGGGATATATACATGATCTCCAAGTCATGCATCATGGTTGGTAGAGATATCAATGAACCTCATGATTAGTTGTCATGATTTGGAGATATGCATGATCTCCAATTGCCACTAATGTAGTCCATTTCAAACTATGAAAGGGTCACATGCTCTTATTTAAAATAAAATTTGTAAGGAAAGAGTATTTTTAATTAGTTTCCCTAGATAAGGTTGACTGATGTTGGTGGTATAACCATCATCAACCACTAGACCAATGTTGATAGGTTTTGATTGATGTCGGTGGCCTAGGACATAGAAATGCCGACACCAGTGGCTGACCAAACCTGATAAAAAGGGTTTGGTAGCCCCCTCAAATCTCATTTATCATTTTTTTATTACCAACATTGAGATCTAAAATTTCTCTTATGAAAACATCACTTTCATGTCATGTTTGAGCTAAGTGGTAAGGTTTGAGTGGTGGAGAGGATTTGTAGTGTCATGTTTGATCTAGGTGGTAAGTTTGAGTGATGGAGAGGATTTATAGAGTGCTTAAGAGTGAGTTAAACACTTGTGAGACACCATTGGACCACATGGGTGGATTTTCTACCAAAATGGATAAACTTAAACTTGAGGACCTCATAGTTGGAGTGGTTTCCCCAGTTCTTACTAACCTAGCCCATCATTACTGAGTGGATGAGGTAGGACCACTATTCACCCAATTTATAATTTAATTGTGATTTAAAAAAATTGAAATAGGGGGACAAAGGGTAGGGAGAAGAGGAGAAAAGAGTAGATATAGGTAAAAAGGTGAAATTGGTGAGATTTAGGTAGGTTTAGGAGGGTCAAGGGTAGTTTGATGGTAGAAAAGGGGTATGGGGGGTTTTGATAGTTTAACCCTAGGGCCAAACTAGTCACCGATGTTGGTGGCTTTGATCGATGTTGATCAACTTATAAAGGACCATGTCTACTTTGGGGGACTAGCATTGGTAAAGTAAGGACCAACATCAATCTCTATAAAAGTAGGGAGGGGTATGAGAGGGTCATTTAGGAGGTAATTAGGTAACCTAAGGAGTAAATATTGGATCTTGAGCACCATAAGTTAGGCACTTGAGGGTTTATGAATGTTCACAGTGTAGAAAAAGGTTGGGTTCATAAAGAAACTAGTTAGGTAATATTTATTAGGTGAAAATGGCTGAGCTAACCTTAGGAGACCCTGTGTCAATTGAGTGTTGTCTACATAACCCTGTGAAGGGTCTCAAGATGATGTAGTAAAGGGGAAACTAGGTTAGAGGGAGTGTTATTTGAGATAAATAGTGCTTGTTTTTAATGATGTACTCATTTATGGTTACAAGTGAGATAGGAACTCATACTTCAAGATCAAATATTGAATTTTCTATTGAGGATATGAGTAAATGTGACTCCTGGTGAGTGGGAACATATCGCTGTAGTTAGCCTAAGAGGCTTTCAAAGATACGGTTGAGTTTTGAGGGATGTGATCTTGATGGTGGCATTGATAGAGTAGTGGGATCCAACTGCCAACACCTTCCATCTTCCCATAGGATAGATGACATTCCTTTTTGAAGATGTATATTAGATATTGAGGTTGTTGATACATGGTGATGACTTATATGCATGTAGTAGAGATAAGCATGATGTGCTCATGTGCATATTATTTAGAGATCATATCAGGGAGATAGAGTATCACTCCACCAAATTTACATATGAGCCCCTATATGAGGTTGTTAATGATGATCATAGACTCACAGTTATGTTTATTATTGGAGTGACCATTTATACATTGCTATACATAGAGGGTGGTAGATTTCTAGTGGCTTTGATAGGTGTACTAGCTGACATGATAGAGTAGAGGATGGTGTTTTCTTAGGGTAGCATATTCCTCACATAACTATGCAAAGAGCTATGGGGGATTAGATTACAATGGTGGTACAACCTTTATGTGGGTCACCTTATGCATTGCTAGGCATATAAGCATATCATAGTGACCCAACCATTAAGCCTCCCCATCAACATCGTTGTAGGCTAAAAAGTGGAATTCAAAAGTTATAGAGTCTATGGCCCATACATGGATAGATGGTGTGGTCAGAGATATTGAGTACTACAGGAGGACGTTAGATGCCATGATACCAATGGATATCATATCTAACACTTCCTCCTTTTCCACAATAGAGGATACATCTAAGAGGCACCCAAAGAATGAGGTGGGTACATGGTAAGAGAGGTAGGGAGTTAGAGAGGATACCAGTAGATTGTGTTAGGTTTTATTATGGGCTTATATAGAGAGTACCTGCTGACATGTCGTGGTATAAGAGGGATGACATAGTGCAACCTCTACCACTAACATAGGTGATAGATGGTCCTAACTTTGAGTAGCTCCTAGCTAAAGGAGTTGATGATGCATGTTATACGGGGGCAAATAGAGCCTAGTGTGTAGGATAGTATGTTATGATCCCATGGAGGCCACCCATTGATATGCAGGCCATTGCTAGATAGAGAGAGAGAGATGATGCAATCTAGGCTAGGGACATAGCATATGCATAGGTATAGGTTCTATAGGGACATTTTATAGTGTTATAGGGGTAGCTGATAGTGGTCACAAGGTAGGATTTATTCCTATAGATAGCTAGTGGTATTGTAGTCACAGGTGTTGACTCTAGGTGGTTAGGTGATAGGGATATAAACACATTTGGATGCCATGATAGTAAATGAGATGCCCTAAGGGATGGATAAGTGGTTACACCTCTAACACCGCCATAGGCACTTGATGTTATCATGATGAGACCACCATAGACACCACAAGCACCTATAGTAGGGATTATGGGACCTCCATAAATAGTATCAGTTGAGAGATACAACACTACTCTAATAGAGATTGACTATTATACATAGGCCCTTAGGGTCCATCTATAGATCCCCATGTATGTTGACTATCTATTACAGTAGTGGATAACTACCTATATCAAAACATCATTCTCTTATCACCACATATAAGTTAAGGACATGGGTGACACTATAGGGTCATGACCACTTCCATGGTAGTATTAGTCAGCTAGTTTTGTCTATTTTTTATTTTGATATGATGTATATACATATACTGGCCCATCTATTGAAGATGCAAGATGTATATTTTTGAAAGAGATTATACTTTGATATTTAGCATATATGAGATGGTACCATTGTTATGAAATGATTGTGATTTATATGATGATGATGGTATTATAGATATTTTTATTGATGGCATGTTGTTATGATGTGAGATGTTTGTTAAGAGTCAAATATACTAAGAGGGGGTGGGTGAATCAATATATTATAAATATTTTACTTAATCTAATTTATTTTCTTTAACCACTTAATCACATATTTAATATATGCAATAAAACTAAAACAATAATATTCACCACATAATAAAGAGAGAGAGACACACCAAATTTTTACATGGAAACCTAAAGTGGAAAAAACCAAAGAGAACAATCTCAAGTATATGAATGACCACCAACTCATATTACAAAGTCTGAAAGCACCAACTTTCAAGATCACCAACCCCTTTGCTAAGCACCAACACAACAATTATTTGTGAGCACCAATCCACAAGAGCACCAACCCCTCTTTTGTATAAAACACAACTATCTCTCAATGTTTCTTACATAATAAATGATAGAACTCTACAATATCTCCTACTTTAATCTCTGTCAAAACAAACACAAACCATGTACTCTTTTGCATATTACAAATGGCTTCTCAAGCCTTTATTTATATCTTTCCAAATGACCTTTGGCATTCACCCTTTGTGACCCTTCAATCTTCATGTAAAATGGTGCAAAACTTACATGACCCTTTATATCCTTGAATTTGAAAAGTCATATGGTGACCCTTCATAAGCAAATGCATCCTTTCCTCTTTTGTCTTTATCTTTGTGAGTTTTCATATTCCTTTAAGTGTCCCTTCATGGAAAAAACAACCATACCCTCTTTTGTCTTCACATGGTGACTCTTGGAAATCCTCAAGATGACTCTTCATGAGAAAATGCATCATATTCCTCTTTTATCTTTACCCCGTGACTCTTTGACTTCTTCATGGGCCCTATTTTGACTTATATGCAACTAAAAATATATTCATTAATATTAAATAAATATTGACACACATTAGCCAAAATATGAATATTAAAAACACCTTAAACACAATGAGGCCTTTATCACCAATGTTAGATTTTTGACATCAATGAAAATACTTCCAACAATCTTCCCCTTTATCATTGATGGCAACCTCAAACTAAAACTACCACATTCTAAAACTTGCACTGCACATGCCCACCTACACATACTACCATCTAAAAATATATAGTAATTCCCCCTTATTGTAGCAACCTATACCTGTTCCTTGTGCCTATTTCTACACCTATTTTTGTGCATGTACCTATACCTATTTTTGTTATTCTCCCACTTTGACATCAATGTGAAAGGGCCTATCCTAGAGCTAACACTTAGCTCCCCCTTAACTAATCCTAATCCTCAATAGTAGGAAGTAAAATAAATTACTCCCAACTTCTCTCACAGATACTCAAATGTGTCTTTTGGTAGTGCCTTTGTGAAAATATCTACAATCTACTTTGTAGTACTAATATATTCCATCTTAACCTATTGATTTACAACCTATTCTCTCAAGAAGTGATATCTAATGGGAATATGTTTTGTTCTTGAATGCATCACTAGATTTTTCAATATATTAATAGCAATTATGTTTTCACAAAAAATAGAAATATGTTCATCATATTTTACATTGATATCTTCCAAAGTTTACTTCATCTAAAGAACTTGAGTACAACACAATACCGCTACAATATATTCTATTTCAATTGTAGAAAGTGATACTAAATTTTGCTTTTTTCTTAACCATGATACTAAGCTATCATTGAGAAATAAATATCCCCCACTTGTACTCTTTTTGTCATCAAAACAACCTACCCAATGTAGATTTGTATAAGTAACCAAAGTGAAATCTCTACCTATGGGATACCATAATCCAATGTCTCCTTGATATATCTAAATATTCTCTTCACCAACTGAACATGACTATCTTTTGGAGCTAATTGATATCTTACAACCATACCTACTATATGCATTATGTTTGGCCTTGATGCTATCAAATATAAAAGACTACCAATCATAGATCTATACAAAGATTGATCTGCAATAGGTGAATCTTCATCCTTGATTAGCTTATTTCCTATACTCATTGGTGGTAAAACTAGTTCATAATACTCAAAATGAAATTTATTTGACATTTCCTTCACACATTTACTTCAAGATATGAAAATCCTTTATCTGACTAAAATATTTACAACCTTAAGAAAAATGACAATTCTCCAAGCATAGACATCTCAATTATTTTTTGCATATTATCAAAAAATTCTTTTGTCATATATTCAATGTTTCCTCCAAAAATGATGTCATCAACATATACCACAACAATCATTTGATGATCACCTTCTATTTTGATGTAGAGATTACTATCAACAAATCCTCTCTTGAAACCTTGATCCTAGAGGTACTTATCAAGTCTTGCATACCAAGTTCTGGGAGCTTGTTTCAATCCATACAGTGTTTTCTTCAATTTACATACATGGCTACTAATATTTGACATAACAAATCCCTCAGATTGCTCAATATAGACCTCTTCTTATATATTCCCATTTAGGAAGGCAAATTTTACATCCATCTAAAACACTTTGAAATTTTTAAACACTGCATATGCAAGCAACATTCTAATAGCTTCTAGTCTTGCCACTAGTGCAAAAGGTTTTTCAAAATATATTCTATCAATCTGAGCATATCCTTTACATACTAATCTTTCTTTATTCCTAATCACTTCTTCATTTTCATTCAACTTGTTTCTGTAAACCCATTTTATTCCTATCACATTGTGATCTTTTAGTTTAGGCACTAATTCCTAAGTATCATTCTTTTATATATGATTTAATTCTTCATCCATTGCCTTAACCCAATTTTTATCATGTCTAGCTTCTAAAAAAGTTCTAGGCTGAATTTTGGATAACAAAAATAAATTAACTTGCTCAGATTCACTTACCATCATTCTTTTAGTGTGAATTCTTTCATTTATGTCCCTGATGATGTTAATTTCATTATGATTTCTATGGATATATGTGCATGGGGTTTTGGTGTCATTTTTCTCCTTCTTCTTATCTTCATCTAATTCTTCAAAATCTTCCTCTTCAATGATTTGAGGAATGTATATTGGATCACTCATTCTTCTTGTATCCTGACACCTGCACTTTCAACTATTTTGTTGGTTCTTTTGTTATACCATTTATAATATTTAATTTTGAAAGAATAACTAATAAATATACCTTCATCTACTCTAGATTCAAACTTACCCAAATTTTCATCGGTTCTCTTTATAAAGCATCTACTAAAGAAGACTCTAAAATAATCAATTATTATTGGTTTGTCTTTCCATAGCTCATAAGGAATATTGTCACTTTTGACTCTAAATAATTCTCTATTCTAAATATGAAATTATATAATAACTACCTCTCTCCAATATTTATCTAGTATTTTGGATTCAATTATCATTTTCGTTACCATCCCCTGAATTATTCTATTTCTTCATTCAACTACTCCATTTTGCTATGGATTTCTAGCTATTGAATAATTTCTCTTTATTCCATGATTAAAACATTTAGAAGGTAATTTTCCTTAATTTTTACCTGTACCCTTTTTTGGCTTGAAAATTAATATATCTCTATTGTCATCTTCATCATCACTAAAACTGTCACTTGATTCTTAAATCTTATCCTTTTCTTTCGTTGATGTCTTGAAAGTAGCTTCTCTCTTTGAGGGTTTCTCTTGTTCAGTCCACATCTTATATGTTGTAAAAATACCATATAGCTAATCCATCTTTAGCTTGGCTAAATTATTCATCTCTTCAATTTAAACTTTTGCATCATATCTCAATGGTAGAGATCTCAAAAAAAATTGTACCACAATTGATTATTCTAACTTTTCTCTAAGACTTTGAATCTAATTAACTATTTAATCAACCTGCAAAAGATAACATGCTATATTTTATTCCTATTCAATCTTCAAACTCTCAAACTATTTTTTGAAAGTTTGAATCTTAGCTTGCTTAACCTTTCCATCACCTTTATAAATATTCTCAAGTTTTATCCAAGTTTCATGAGCAGATTTGCATTGCATAACTTTAACCAATTCTAATTCACATAAACCACATAAAATAGAATTTAAAGCTTTAGCATTATTTTCATTTGCTTTCTTTTCCAATAGAGTATTTATAAGTGTCTATGGATCTTCATATTCTTCCACCACTACTTACCAAATGTTAAATACAAGGGCCATCAAATAAGTCTTTATCCTTATGCTCCAAAAATCATAATTTGTCCCATTAAACAAAGGTGCCTTATTTGTATAAAAACCTTCATGTGATTCAACCATCATGCTTTCAAGATCTACCTTCAAGCTGTAAAACTATTTTCAAAGGAACCTACTCTAATACCAATTATTAAACATGAAATATATTGAGAGGGGGGGTGAATTAGTATATTATATATATTTTACTTAATCTAATTTTTTTATTTAACCACTTAATCACACATTCAAGATATGTAATAAAACTAAAATAATAATATGCACCACGAGAGAGAGAGAGAGAGAGAGAGAGAGAGAGAGAGAGAGAGAGAGAGAGAGAGAGAGAGAGAGAGAGAGAGAGAGAGAGAGAGAGAGAGAGAGAGAGAGAGAGAGAGTAGATTTTTAAGTGAAAACCCAAAGTGGAAAAAACCATGGAAAATAATCTCAAGTATATGAATGAGCACTAACTCAAATTACAAAGTTTGTAAGCACCAACTTGCAGGAGCACCAAACCATAAGATCACCAACCCCTTGTAAAGATTTGCGAGCACTAACCCATAAGAGCACCAACCCCTCTTCTTTATAAAACACAACTATCTCTCAATGTTTCTTACTCAACAAATGATAGAACTCTATAATATCTCCTTCTTTTCTCTTCTCTAAAACAAATACAAACCATGTACTCTTTTGCATATTACAAATGGCTTCTCAAGCCTCTATTTATAGCTTTCCAAAAGACCTTTGTCATTCACCCTTTGTGACCCTTCAATCCTCATGGAAAATGGCACCAAACTTGCATGACCCTTTTGATCCTAGCATTAGAAAATTCACATGGTGACCCTTCATAAGCGAATGCATCCTTTCCACTTTTGTATTTATCTTGGTGAGTTTTCATATTCCTCAAAATGTCCCTTCATGTAAAAATGCACCATACCCTCTTTTGTCTTTACATGGTGACTCTTGGAATTCCTTAAGATGACTCTTCATGAGAAAATGCGTCTCATTCCTCTTTTGTATTTACCTCATGATTCTTTGACTTCTCCATGGGTCCTCTTTTGACTTATATGCAACCAAAAATATATTTGTTAATATTAAATAAATATTAACAAACATTACCCAAGATATTAATATTAAAAACACCATTAAATGTAATGAGGCCTTTATGACAAATGCTAGACCTTTGACATCAATGACAATATTTCCAATAATGTTAAATGTTATAGTTATGGTTATGATGATTTTAGTATGCTAGTATGTTATATGTTTATTATTATGGTTATGATGATGCTAAAATGTTAGTAGGTTATTAGAGCATTTCCCATATTTATGATGGTACATGCACTATTAAATGTTTAGATACATCTTATTAGTTTCCATGATTTAAATTGAATGATGTTGGTATAGCTTCCATGTGTATTGGTATTCTTAGAAATCATTGATGAAAATGTTAATTATAATTCACATAACCCAAATTGGCATTTGTATTAAATGAACTATTGAAATATGGATTTTGATTATGGTTAGGTTGATTATCAAAAACAATTAATATGATGTTTACCTATGATAATAAATGTGGTTGATACTAGGCATATAGTTTTAATTTTAGTGATCAGAACTTATGCCAAAGAATTGAAAATAAGAAATTTTTCACCTCAAGACACAACATCTAAAAGGAAAAATTGATAGGTGAATAAGATGGTTAAAATGAAAAGGAAAATAAGGAAACATGGGGAGGCATACAAACATAATCCATTTTTATACGTTACACTATCGACCATATTTTCATTAGATAAGTGATTGGTTCACTTCATGGCAAGCAAGCTTGAAGTCTCTTATTTGAATTTAATAAGTAATAGAGATAGGGGAATAGGGTATTATGAGAAAAGAGATAAATGTGTAATGAAAACCTTTTATTGGGATGATATTCCCTTTTTTAAGGTAACCTAAGAGCTTTCATAGGCAAGTCCATGACATAAGTTTTTTTTTGGATTGATCAATGCAGGAAGTCTATATATGGGATTTTTGATTGGTTCTTTAGGTCATGTAAAGCTGATCAATACGAAAAGATTCAAATTAAATTATTGTTATAACAAATTTAACATATCTATCCTTCAAAGGAGTGGTATATCTTTTATATATTTGTTTTGTCTTTTCATAGCTAACTTTCAAGGGATCAGTCTATTTACTACAATAGTAATATGCTACACAACTATCCCTCAAGGGAGTAGTCTATGATTTTATTATAGAGACCCAAGAGATAATGAATTTTCTTTATATCCCAAGTTTTTTTTGGGACTTTAATCATGGGCATGGATATAAAGTCTTAGGGGTGTCCCTTTATAATGACAAAATTTCCATGCTTCAAAGATTGACAAAAGTATGAGAGGGAAAAGGGTGAAAGGAAGGTGTGTAAAAAATAATAATTTTTGATCAAGGGATGAGCTCAAGTTAGACACAAAATGATGTGATGATTTATTAACAAAATAATTATTATAGATTCAATGTATTTAAAGGCTCAATTTCTAGCTTGCATTCAAGAGAAGACAAGTGATAAGCCCCTGATCCATATTTTCAAGTTATGATATATGGTCCAATTCAATTAGGAGAAAACTTGTCATTTTTTATTTTATCCATGTTAGTCACATGTTGATTCTCTTTCAATATGAGATATCTGATACTAAAATCTCAGTCATTAATATGCTTTTTATATGCATGCCTGATGCACTCTTGATAGATTTAAAGATGGTTTAGAGTCATAAGATAGTCCTCATCAAGCAACTCAAGTTAGGATAAGTGTTTTTGTTGAAAATTTTCATTAGAGAGGATATCATAGAAAGATATATAAAAAGAAGGAATTTGGAATTCAAGAGGTAGGACTACTGTGGTACCATAAATAAAATAAAAAGGCATAACACCTGTAAGGGTTTGAATGCTAGTGCGATAGGCCCATAGAGTGAAGTGAATATGCATCTACTAATCCCTACCAAAGTCACTATTAAATTTCATGAGAATTTTAGTTAGAGATTTTTTATAACCTTTTTCTTACCCATTTACTTGTGGATGATAGGGAGATGATAATCTTAGCTTGATTCCAAAGTCATCATAGAGAATCTGGATAAATTTGTTCTTGAAGGATTTACCATTATCCATAATGATCTTATGTGGAATACCATAATGGAAAATAATGTGATGATTGATAAATTTGACAAATTTATCAGCTTTTTTGGAGACAAGGGGAATTACTTCTACCCACTTAGTGAAATATTCTATCAAGGTGATGATAGAGTGATGACAGAGAGATGAATTTGGGTTAATCTCATCAATAAGATCTAAACCCCATTGAAATAAGGATCATAAATATTGAGCCAATTGTAAAGTGTGACTTGGTACATGAAGAAGATTCATGTGATTTTCACATTTGACATAATGCCAAACATAATCATAACAATCTTTGTTAAGGGTTGGCAAATAATAGCCAAGTCAAAGAATGCATTAAGCAATCGCATTCCCACTCAAGTGTCTACCATAAATTCCATCATGGACTTCCTTGATGGCATAAAGGACTTCAACACTAGTTATAAAATGAAGAAAGAGGGAATCAAAGCCTCACTTATAAAGAAGACCCCCAAACATAATGTAACAACTAGTGATTTTGACAAAAACACATTGCCTATTGCTAGAAAGATCAGAGGGGATAACACTGTAGAGATAGTCTACTAACTATTTGTACCAAACATCATAAGGGTTGGTGTATACACTACGACTAAAAATGATGTTCACTAAAATGTAAGAGGGAAATATCAGATGATGGATGATAACATAAATATTCAAATAAGATGAAGAAGAGGGAATGTATGAGGCAAGAGAGGCCATGGTATCATCAAACTTATTTATTGAATGAGGAAAAATTTACAATAGATAATGGTCTAAACAAGCCAATAATGTGCCTACATGGTGTTTATACCACTATAGGATATTCTTCTTACACTACTAAGAACCATTGACTTGATTCACCACAAGCTAGGAGTCTCCATAGATGTAGATGGACTTCAACCCCAAGAAAAGGGTTGTTTAAAGCTCAAAAACCAAGGCCTCATATTCTACCATGTTATTGGTGAACTTAAAACCTAGTGTAAAGGATAAGGGCATGGGTTCACCATTGAGAGGAATAAGGATGACCCATGTATCCCCTCTGGTTTGACATGTGGACCCATCATAAAATAACACCATTTAATAGGTCGTGTCATTAGTGGAGAGTATGGTGATGGAATCATCAATAAATTTGATATTAGAATGTTATGTGTTGGGAAGAGGAACATCATCCAACTAGTCTACAATTGTTTGACCCTTGATTGATTTTTGATGAATGAACTCCAAATCAAACTCAATGAGAAGCATAAGTGAATGAGCCATGCGCAAGTTTTGATAGATCTTGGAGTGCATATATTTGAGGGGACTAGTGTTGGTGATGACTTAGGTATTGTGATTAAGGAGATAGTGTTGAAGATTATAGGCCATGAAGACTAAAGTGAGACAAAATTTCTTGTTGTGAGTGTACTAAGTTTCAAGTCTATAAGAATTTGGCTTATATAATAGATAGCTTTCTCCTTGTGGTTGTCATTATTATGCACAATCATAACACCAATGGAGTGATTTATTACCAAAATATAAAGAGAAAGGTTGATCCTCCTTAGGTGGATTGAGGATAGGCAAAGAAATAAGATAAAATTTGAGGGCATCAAATGCTTTTTGACACTCCTCACTCCACTCAAAGAAGACATTATTTTTAAGAAGGTGATGAAATGGTTGACATCTATCTGATAATTGGGAGTTAAAATGCTAAATGGACTATAATTTCCCCTGTAGACTATGAAGTTGCTTCAGGTTTTTAGGTGGAAGCATTTATAGAATGGCTTGAATCTTAGCAAGATCAACCTCAATACCACATAAAGAAATGATAAATCCTAGTAGCTTACTAGAGAGGACCCTAAATATTCACTTTTTTGGGTTAAGACAAATGTTGTAGCATAGAAGATACTTGAAGATGATCTTGAGGATCACCAAATGGTCTTGGTGATGCTTATACTTGTTGAGACAGTCATCCATTTAGTCATCCATGATGGTGTGAAGGAGGTCATGGAAAATTTAGGTCATCATGTGTTGGTAAGTAGCCCCATCATTTTTTAATTTGAAGGGCATAACATAATGACAAAAGGTTCCCCATGGGGTAATGAAAGTGCTTTTATGCTGGTCTTTGGGATCAATCAATATTTGATTGTAACTAGAGAATCTATCCATGAAAGAAAGCATCTCATGCTCAGTTGTAAGATCCACCAACTGGTTGATGTTAGGTAGAGGGAAATCATCTTTTGGGTATGTAAGGTTTAAATTGAAAAAACTAGTGTAAAGATAAAGTCCCTCTATGGGTTTGGTGATGGGGATGATGTTAGAGACCCATTACAATTAATTAATGGGATAAAAAAAGTTGATGAATAATAATCATTGAAGCTCCTCTTTAACGAGAAGGGCAATTCAAGGATGCATCTTGTGAAGCTTATAATGAATAGGTTTAGCATCTTTATTTGTGTAATGAAATTACTTTAACAATAAAGTAGAATAGTAGAAGTAGATCCAAATATGACTAAAATATATCCAAATATATGATAATAGATAAGCCACTTTGAGGGGGCAACCTCCATAAGATTCAATAAGAGAAGAATTCACAATATGATGATAAATAGTTACCCACTACATCCTATATATAGTCTATCTAGGCCATGGTTACTCCATAGGCCAACCTACTAACCAAATGAATGCATAAATAAATATTAAATAGCATCAAAGAGGGATAAGTAAGCCACAAGTTGGTTATTCCTATCCTAATACATATGATAGGTTAGGGTCATAACATGCCCTTACCCTTCAAACCAACATTGTCCTCAACATTGAACAACTCTAGATGTTGTTGCAGAAAGTCTTCACCTTCCCAAGTTGCATCTTCACTACTCAGGTTCTTCCACTTGATCAAATATTCCCTAATCTCTCTAGTTCTCAACCTCTTAGTATGTGTTTGGAGGATCTTCTCTGGTTCCAAAATGACTCGTCCTTCTTCATCTAGTTTTGGGAGTTCCATTTGGGCTGAAACTATCTGTCCAATGACCTTCTCCAAACATGAAACATGAAATACTAGGTGTATGTGAGATGAATGAGGTAACTCAAGCTTATAAGCCATACTTCTAATTTTTTCCAGAACTTGATAAGGGCCATAGTACATAGGATCAAGTTTGTTGTCCTTTTTTGTTGCTTTAAGGACATCTACTTATAAGGCTGCAAATGTATAAATACCCAATCACCCACCTCAAAATTTCTCTCACTACCATGTTGATCTGCTTGTTGCTTCATCCTATTTTGTGTCAAGGCCAAATTATCTCAAACTAGTCAAAACCTCTTGCTAATGTTGAATGTGCTCTTCCACATTTTGAACCTTGGTTTGCACCTTTAATGAAGAAGTGATGGAAGGTGGATTGTAACCATATAGTGCTAGAAATGGAGACATTTTAAAAGAGGTATGAAAATATGTGTTATACCACCATTCTACAAGTGGTAGCCATTTAACCCAATGTTCTTGTTTATCTGATACAAAACAACAGAGATACCCCTCTAAACATTTGTTAACCAATTCTATTTGTCCATCATATTAGGGGTGGTAAGATGATCTATGAGCTAGCTGAGTACCCAAATAGGAAAATAGTTTAATCCAAAAATTACTAATGAAAATAAGATCATGATCACTTACAATTATTTTTGGGGTTCCATGTAATTTTAGAATTGCGTCCAAAAAAATAGTTGCTATTGTACTTGCTGAAAATGGGTGTGAGAGAGCACAAAAATGGGCATATTTTTTAATCCTATCCACAATGACCAAGATAACATTCTTACCTTCAAAATAACAAAACCCTATGATGAAATCCATGGAAACCTCCTCCCACCTTTGACTAGGAATTGATAATGATTGTAACAGACCCGGGGTCTTAACTGTCTCACCTTTATTCTATTGGCATATCAAGAATTCTACCATAAAATTTTGTACATCTCCCTTGAGTCCTTCCCAAAATAATTCTTTCTTAATTCTATGATATGTTTTTAAGAACCCTGAGTGTCCCCCAATGGGAGATGCATGGAACTCTGCAAGAATCTTATGCTTAAGCTCTAAATTTTTTGCACAAGTATAACCTACCCTTATACCATAGGACATTAACTTTCCATTCAAATTTGTTAGAGGCTAAAGTAACTTGCTAGAGATTTTGAATAAGAACCTATGTATCCTTACCTTTCTCCCATTCTAATCTGGCTTCATCCACCCAATCTACTTGCAATATGGATATTACACAAAGTAATGCTTTTGTGGATGTATCTCATTTGGATAGTGCATCTGCTACTACATTATCTTTACCCTTCTTATAGATGATTTTAAAATCATAACCCAACATTTTGGTTACCCACTTTTATTGTTCCTCAGATTATAATATTTGCTCCAAAAAGTATTTAAGACTATCATGATTGATTTTCACCTTAAAGTGTCTACCCATCAGATAGGGCCTATATTTTTTAACTGCATGAAGAATGGCCATCATTTATTTCTCATAAATAGGTTATTCTAGGTTATTACCTTTGAATTTATTACTCTCAAATGTAATGGGTCTTCCTTCCTGCATTAGTACCACTCCCAACCTAGATCTAGAAGCATCACATTCAATAGTGAATGTCTTTGAGAAGTCTAGAGTAGCCAAAACTAGAGTGGTACACAGATACTTTTATTTTCTTAAATGCTTTGGTGGTGGCATCATTCCAATGGAAGGCATCATTCTTTAGCAATGCAGTGAGTGGAGCTACTATGATGCCATAACCTTTCACAAATCTTTGGTAGTAACTTGTTAATCCTAAGAACCCTCTAAGGTTTTTGAGAGTTTTTGGCATGGGCCATTCCATCATAGCTTTAATCTTCTAGGGATCAACTTTGACACCTTCATAAGAAAAAATGTGACTTAGGTACTCTACCACTTGTACTCCAATAGCACATTTGGATGGGTTCACATAAGTTGATGCTTCTCTAAAACTATCAACACCTGTTTCACATGTTGCAAATGTGATTCCCATGTTTGACTATAAATCAATATGTCATCAAAGAAAAACAACACAAACTTCCTTTAAAAAGGCCTAAAAATAGTGTTCATCAAGCTATGAAAAGTAGATGGTGCATTTGTAAGACCAAATGACATTACCAAAAACTCATAATGGCCCTCATGCATTCTAAAAGAAATTTTATGAACATCTTCATCCTTGATTCTAATTTGATGGGACCCTAAGTGAAAGTCTAATTTTTTGAAATAATTAGCACCATGCAACGCATCAAGTAAATCATCAATTATGAGACTAGAAAACTTATCTTTGATGGTGTACTTGTTGAGTTCCCTATAATATGGGCACATCCTCCATGTGTCATCCTCCTTTCACACCATGACCACTAGTGATGAATATGCACTTTGGCTATGCCTGATGATCCCTACCTCCAACATCTCATGGATCATTTTTTTGATTTCACTCTTTTGTACATATGGATATCTATATGGTTTGATATTTGGTGGTTGACTCCTTAGAAGTAGTTAAATAGCATGATCATGTTCTCTTTTTGGTGGTAGTCCTTTTGGCATGGCCCCAAAAATAGATGGGTGGTCATCAAGAATCATCTGTAGATCAAGATGTGTAAATGTTTGTGTGGGTTGAACTTCTATGGAACATAATCGTGCAATAATTCCCTGTGCCTCCTCTTTTAGTATCTTGGTCATTTGATGTGAACTAACCAATTATGGAGATTTTTCTTGTAATCCATGTAGTTCAATTTTCCTACCTTCAGAATGAAAGTGCATGAATAGTTCTTGGAAGTTCATCTCAATGGTACCCAAGGTTGTGAGCCATTGGACTCCCAAAACAATGTCTATGTTACCCATGGGAATAGAAAACATAGGAGAATCAAGATTTTACTCACCCATAGCAATGTTAATACTATGGCATTTGTTTGAACAATTAATTGTGCCACCATCTATAATCATGACTTGAAATTCTAGTGTTGGGTAGATGAAACAGTTCAATTGAGTGGAAAACTTATGGTTAATGAAGTTATGTGTGCTCCCTGAATCAATCAACACTACCACCTTCTATTTCTTGAGGAAACCCACCACCTTAAGAGTTTGTGGAGTGCTAATAACTGTAAGTGCATGACAAGAGATTTTAGGTTGGGAATTTTTAGGTGCCTCCTCTATCTCTTCCTCTTCATCATTGGAGCATCATCTTCTTCTTCATCTTCATTAGATCCCTCAATGTAGAATATCTTCTGCTCAGCACATCTATGTCCTTTACTCCACTTGTTGTCAGAATTGAAACATAATACTTTTGCATGCTTCTCTTTAATTTATTGTGGGGTCAATCTGGTAGGTAGAAGAAATGTTGTTGTTGACATTTTATGATCTTTAAAGTGAGTGAATGGCTACTTCTTATTGGCTATGCATTTTTCCTTAGCTCTGCAGGCCATGATAATAGAATCATAGATATTAAGTGGATTAAACATTCATACCTCATGTTGAATGTGGTCCTTGAGTTCACCCAAAAATAGGTCATTCAAGTTCTCCTCATAAATTGTCTCCACATGTAAGGATAGGTTCTAAAAATGATGAATTTAATCCTTGATAGAGCTAATCTATCACAATTTTACCAGTTGGTTGAGTTAATTCTCTGTCACACTATTGTCATAGTGTAATTGTAACTCCTCTATAAAAACTGACCAAGTGACATTGAGAGTCATCTTTTTCTTTTAAGCACACAACCATCAATACCAAATGAATTGATCAGGTTCAAGATACAAAGATGTGATGATAACCTTTTTTCCACCTTGGATATGATGTAGATCAAAAAAATTCTCCATTTGGTTGATCCAATTGAGTGTATCTTTTCCATCAAATTTGCACATATCCACCTTTGGTAATAGGTTCCTATGTGGTACTGTAGTTAGATTTGAAGTAGATTGGTTGGGAGAAACACCCTAGTTGGGTTGTACAATAGAATAAGCTAGATGATTTGACTGATTGTTTTTCAAAGCTATTATGATATCTACCAAACTATCTTGTATGGATTTCATATTAGATTGTACACCTTGAACCTCACTCTAAATGCCTTGCACACTATAGTCAATCTGGCTCACTTTACGATCTATGTCAGAGAACCCTAGTACAAAGGGTTGAGTACATTACCCTTTTGAATGAATCTCTTCCTTGTTAGTAGTTTTACCTAGAGTTTCAGCACCCTTTCCTCGGCCCTGATTTTGTGGACCTACCATAAAAGGGCTTTATGATGTCGACCCTAATTGGAACTTTTGACCAAACAATTTTGGAATTTTTTAGCCTCAAATAAAAACATACAAATAACAAACCCTAGCCAAATTTATTTGAGCTTTCTGGAAATGTAAATAACTCAAAAAAATTATTTGAATTATGCACTATAGAGCAATTTTATGAAAAAACCTAAAATGGAGATAACTTTTGTAAAGTAGATCCAAATGATCTAAAGTTTTAATGGAATATTAACTTAATTATTTTTCACATCTAGTAAAATAATTTTAGATAAATTTACAACCATTTTATAGATATAGAGAAATTTAAAAAATGAGGGTTTCACCCACAAGATTGCCCAAATCATAGCTCTGATACCACTTGTAATGAAATTACTTTAACAATAAAGTATAATAGCAGAATTAAATCTAAATATGAATAAAATATATCCAAATATATTATAATAGATAAGCCAGTTTGAGGGGGAAACCTCCACAAGCTTCAGTAAGAGTAGAATTCACAATATGATGATAAATAGTTACCCACTACCTCCTATATAAAGTATATCTAGGCCATGGTTACTCTATAGGCTGACCTACTAACCAAATTAATGCATAGAGAAATATTAAACAACATCAAGTAGGGATAAGTAAACCACAAGTCGGCTATTCCTATCATAATACATGTGATAGGTTAGGACTGTAGCAATTTGTGACAATGTTATGGGTTATGAGCATGGGGTCCATTCTAGGCATATCATTATATGAAAAAGCAAAAGTTTTACTATGATAATCTAGAAAACTGGCATAATCCTTTTATTTGATAGAATCTAAGGATTAGCCAACTTTAAGAATGTAAGGGTTATTTGGGGACTAAAAATTGATATCAATAGTTAATTCATTTAACACATTTTGCATCTCAGAGGGGAATGACTTCTAAATAAAGGATCCTTCAACTCCCATGTAGGTAAGAATGGAGTCTTCATCCTAACATTAGACTGTGTTGATTATCAGAAAATCATCATCAATCATGTTAGGATGAAGGAGGGGAAGGGACCTTATTTCCCCATTATGCTGATAGGTTAAGGGCCCCAAGTGAACAATGTTAGTGAAAAAAATAAAAACTAGGAGGGATCAATGTTAGGTTGTGGAGCTAAAAGCTTCACTGATGCAGACATGGAGGAGGTTGTAGAAGGGTTGCAGAGTGTTACTGTCACTGCTGTCGGTCAGGCCAACTGATGTCGGTAGGGCAGGGACAGGAAGCAATCGACGTCAGTCAGTAGTCGGCTGGCGTTGATGACCCCCAGGTAGATAGGGACCAACATTGGTCACCTGTGTGGTTCGAGCTACGAGTATGTTACGGGCAGTTAGTTGACGAACCAAGTCTTTGCATGTTAAGAACTAATTTTAGACTGAGAGCTGTGGATCTAATTATTGTAATTAGGTGTCTAATTATTGTAATTAGGTGTCTAATTATTGTTTGGATGAGATCTATATATTAGACTCATGGTTGTATTGTAAATTTGTGATAGAGAGTAAGAGAGCAATATTATAAGCTCCTTTTATGTGTGAGGTGAGAAATGGTGTGTTCCTCCTAGTGCCACAGTACCAAGTGTGGGTGTTGGATTGGAGAATCAACAGGGTTCTTCATGTATGTATGATCTTGGTCATTAGGTGAGCATGGCTTCTATAGGAGATCTACATGGTAAGTAAGATCATTGATTTGTAGATGTATCTGTGTGCAAGGTCAAGGTTCACAGGTGTGCAGAACCAGGTTGATTTGCAGGTGTACAAGATCAGATAGGACAGCAACACAACAGGGAGCAAAATCAGGCAGGATCTACTTGGAGTATAGTGTGTACTCAAATAGAGCAAGAGAGGAAGGCAAGGAAGATCCTTCCATAAGTAAGGTTTATTGAGGTGTAGGTTGTTGCAGGTTTAGGGGAGATCTACTTGGAGTACATTGAGTACTTGTGGAGTGCGTGGAACACAGGTGTAAGGTGAACACCAACTCAGTGTTTGAGTTGGGTGTTGGGACCTAAGAGAGAGAGCTTTGAGGAGAGAATTACTGTTCACTTGAGGTGTGGAAAGCCTTTGAAGAGGTGGTGGAGAATAAGTGGCATCTTATTTATTGTATTCTTTTCTATATGAGTATTAATACAAGTTGTGTATTGTCTCTCATATCTTGTGTTATTTTTGGATTCTAGTTACTTGTTGATTCTGGTTATTTTTGCATATTAAGTTGCTTGTATTTGGTAATCAATTATGTGCTTCTGGTATTCATATCCCAAAATGTGGTATCAGAGCTAAGGTTGTAGGAAGCAATTTTGTGTTTGGTTACAGGTCACTCTCAGAGGTTTCTGATTGAGTGGGATTAGAGCAATGGCAAATCAAAGTAAGCTAAGAATGGAAGAGTTGAAAAGCACAAATGGTCACTTATGGTCCTATGGAAAGAAAGAGCAGTAAAAGAATATTGTTGGTTGGTAATAGATCAGCATGAAGGAACTGAAGATGCAGATGTAGTAGGTGTTGTTGCACAAGATGCTTTGGGAGGTTTCTTGGATAAAGTTGAATCTTGGATAACAGATTTTGTTGCCTCTTTTCATGCAGCCCTAGGGAGAGGAGCTGGTAAGCCTTGCCAAAGAATTGGCAAAGGGGAAGTGAAGCTGAAATTGCAGGTGGCCAACACACGGGTGTTGAAGGAGGTCATGCAGGTCCCAGGTTTGGAGATGTGGCTAATTTCTTCAGAAGAGTTGGGTGATGAGAGATGCAAAAGAACTCTCATAGTAGATATACTTGAATTAGCTGGTGGTAAGAAAATAGGTACTCTTTATCTACTTATTTATATTACTGATTCTTCTTTTGTTGTAGAGACGTGGCTTCATAGGCTTGGTCACATGAGCAGGAAGGAGATGCATGTTCTTAAGCAGAAGACAGATATATTTGATAGTATTAAGAACTGGAAAGCCTTGGTGTTTATGGAGAAGATGGCAAAAGAGACCAGTGGATGGGCTGGATACTTCTGAGCAGGGCAGTTTGGACATGGGACTTGATTCAAAGGAGCTCATGGGTGAAAAGTCATCACTTATAGGAAAACATAGGTACCGATGTCGGCAAGAAAATTGATGTCGGTAGTAGGTAAGATCGACGTCGGTTAGGAGGACCAACATCGGTAGCAAGAGAACACCAACGTCGGTAGGGTTGGTAGTCAGGACAGGTGCAGGAACTGATGTCAGTTGGATGCAGACTGTGTGGTGATCGAGGTCGGTCACTATAATAGATTTTGGGTGGATAGCAAGCTATCAAGGAGTCTCAAATGCCCATATGGAGGATTGAAGATGTAAGTAAGCCTCAAATTCGTTATTCCTCTTCTTTATACTAGTTGTTGATTGCAGAGCAGGAAGGATCCAGGAAACAGTGGGAGCATGGCATGGAGAGATTGCAGAACCAAGCAAGAGATTTGGTAGGGTTGCCAGTAGGTATGAAAGCACAAAGATGAATGGATTCCTTAGTTGAAGAATAGAGAGAATGGACACGTGAGATGGAAGGCCAAGCATATAGTCTTAAGGGAGCTACAGGGCAGTGGTATAGGTTTTGATAGGGGGATGACAAAGCATGACTTTAGTCAATGTCAAGGTAACTACTATGGTTTGTCTTACCAGGGGGATGGTGATTCAAACATCATTCTATTACTGTATGTGGATGGTATGTTTTCTAGTAGGTTTGTACATATAGGGTTTTGTTGAGCTAAGGGTAAGATTAGTTCAGTGGTTTGTTATGAAGAATTTGGAGCAGTGAAATTCTTTGGCATGGGAGACATGGAGATTACAGGTTGATTTTGTTTTCAATGGGAGCTGATGTGAATCAGGTGTTGGCAAGGTTCATTACGTAGGATGCAAAATCAGAACACACTAAGAGCTAGATAGTTCAGTGTCTAAAATCACATGAGGTCTGGTATAGACCTAAGTTTTCCCAAGCAATGGGAGCTGTTAGAGAGTTAGAAGCCAATTCGGAGAAGTGAGTTCTCAGGGATGTGAGAGGGACCAGCAGTAGGGATTCATGCTATTCAGGGTCAGGACTTCACTACATGTGTTTGTAGATGCAGATGCAACAGGGTACTCAGATGATAGGAGGTACACCATAGGTTGTGTGGTGGGTTATCTTTAAGATTCATCTTGAAGAGGGATACAAGCCATGAAATAGATTAGATGGGGTACAGGTATAGGTACAGTGTAGTTTTTTATCTCCAAGTGGGAGATTGTTAGGTTGTGGAGCTAAAAGCTTCACTGATGCAGACATGGAGGAGGTTTCAGAAGGGTTGCAGAGTGTTACTATCACCAGTGTCGGTCAGGCCAATCAACGTCGATAGGGCAGAGATAGGAAGCAACAGACGTCGGTCAGTAGTCAGCTGGTGTCAATGACCCCCAAGCAGATAGGGACCAACATCAGTCACCTGTGTGGTTCGAGCTGTGAGTATGTTATGGGCAGTTAGTTGATGAACCAAGTGTTTGCATGTTTAGAGCTAATTTTAGACTGAGAGTTATAGATCTAATTATTGTAATTAGGTGTCTAATTATTGTTTGGATGAGATCTGTATATTAGACTCATGGTTGTATTGTAAATTTGTGCTAGAGAGTAAGAGAGCAATATTATAAGCTCTTTCTGTGTGTGAGGTGAGCAATGGTGTGTTCCTCCTAGTGCCACAGTACCAAGTGTGGGTGCTGGATTGGAGAATTAGCAGGGTTCTTCATGTATGTATGACCTTGGTCATCAAGTGAGCATGGCTTCTATAGGAGATCTACATGGTAAGTAAGATCATTGATTTGTAGATGTATCTATGTGCAAGGTCAAGGTTCACAGGCGTGCAGAACTAGGTTGATTTGTAGGTGTGCAAGATTAGATAAGACAGCAACATAATAGGGAGCAGAATTAGGCAGGATCTACTTGGAGTACAGTGTGTACTCAGATAGAGCAAGAGAGGAAGGCAAGGAAGATCCTTCCATAAGTAAGGTCTATTGAGGTGCAGGTTGTTGCAGGTTTAGGGGAGATCCACTTGGAGTACGTTGAGTACTTATGGAGTGCATGGAGCATAGGTGTAAGGTGAACACCAACTCAGTGTTTGAGTTGGGTGTTGGGACCTAAGAGAGAGAGCTTTGAGGAGAGAATTACTGTTCACTTGAGGTGTGGAAAGCTTCCGAAGAGGTGGTGGAGAAGAAGTGGCATCTTCTTTATTGTATTCTTTTCTATATGAGTATTAATACAAGTTGTGTATTGTCTCTCATATCTTGTGTTATTTATGGATTCTAGTTACTTATTGATTCTGGTTATTTCCGCATATTAAGTTGCTTGTATTTGATAATCAATTGTGTGCTTCTGGTATTCATATCCCAACAATAAATACCTTCAAATTTATGGGAGAAGGTGGAAATATAGGCAAAGTCAAAGTAGGCAAAGGCTCCTCAATGATCAGAATATGGGGAACCTTAGCAAGCTTGGATGGCTCTTCAAAACCCACACCATACTACTTTTTAATTTTTTTAATGGTTTTTTTGGTGGATATTTGATGGGTATATGATATCCTTACACATATAAACCCAAACCAAACCCTTTCCAATCACACCTATATAGATAAGTGTTAGAAAATATTAGTTTACCTAGGAAGGAGAAGTCATATGTGAAGAGTTGGTTGGAAGGGAAAGGATTTCCCATGGCAAGAGAATTATCAATCCCCCATACATTAGATTCATGCAAAGATTGGGAGGACCATATGATATGACCATCCTAATGCAAGGATCATATTGGGGATTCATATGTAATATTCCATACTCTTGTGGAGTATGGAACATATCTAGCATGAGGAGATGATATTCATTGAGAGTGAGGTGATTGAAGGATACTTTATAAGATATTTATCAAGAATCTTAGTCATGGGTAGCTTTGATCTTGTTAAATCCTCATAAGTAAGAGGAGGTGGAGATGCTTTTAATAGTATAAGTATGTCATTGGGCCTATAAGTCATGTTGCACATCTTAAACAAAGGAAGATTGACTAGGATGATGTGTACCTAACCCTCATACTCAAATTTAACATAATGGTGAAAAGTCAAGGGCACACAAGTCATGGCCCATATCCATGGACATCTAGTAGAATGTTGTATTAGAACTCTCCCTTGACAACATATAAGAGTTATAGAATAGTTAAAGGACTAACCTAAATATTAATCATGACTGTGCCTACTAAGGTGACCATAGTATCATTAAAGGAGTGAAGAACTACATTTGATTGTGACATATAGTGATCAGGTAGCTCTAATTTCTTGTAGACATGTATGAAGATGATGTTAACACTAGTACCCTCATCAACCATGACTCTCTTGACATGATTCTAGTTGATATAGGGTGTGATGAAAAGAGGAGGGTCCTAGTCATCAAGGTGATGAGTGAGAATCTTAGAATCACTGAATAAACTAGGGATATAGTATTGAGGGAGCCACCAAAAGCTAAGAGAGGTTAAGAATCATTAAGATAAACTTCAACTACTTTAACGGCCTTAATCAAGGCCTGATGATGCTAAGATGAACTTTATATTAGCTCATATAGGGACATCTTCATAACTGTTTGGTGTAGTTGCTTGACCATGGAGTCTTAAACCACCTCTGAAGATGTTGGTTGTGTGGTACCCAAGATATAAATCTTATGTTTGTGAGGGGGAGCATCCTTTGAAAATGGATGAGCCCAAGGTGTTGTAACCTTTTCTTTGCCTTTATCCTTTTTATTTTGTGACTAAGTGGCCACACAAATCAATTTAATCTATAATTTAGGTAGTGAAGATGGTGAAGGAATCTTGTGTGCATCTTTAGGCTCAATTTTAGGTGAGGAAGCATGAAAATTTGTAGGTGCAACTTTTAGAGTGACAAGGAAATTTATGAGTGGCTCTTTGAAAAGAGTGTATATACCAAAGTGTTGTTTGATGATAGTCATGAGAGATTTGTAACTCTTCATATCATGTCTAGGTGATTGGTGATATAAAAAAACTTATTTGTCATCAAACCAAGAAGGTTTTGGTCTAAGAGGATAATAAGGCTTCATAAAGGGAAGGGTTATGTGAGAAAATTATGACAATTAATACAAAAGAGAGGTGTGAGAGCCTTTGAATGGGATTGAATTTGTTGTTACAAATAGGGTTGAAACCTTATTTTATTTAGGAGGTGTAGGAGGGGTTTTACGTGTTTCCTTTTTAGGTGAAGGTATGACCACAAGTTTCATTGACTCTTTTTTAGTGATAGCTACAAAGATATTGGAGGTTGAGGGACTACCATAAGGTAGAGGAAAGAGTGTCAATAACTTTGCCTTTTGGTTTCCCAAGGTGTGGGGTGATTTAAACAAATTTTAGGGGTTAATCCTCAAGATTTAAGTCAAAGTTGATGGTTTAGTGGGTCAATGAGGCTTAGGAATCTTGGCATTCTTCCTAAGCACAAGAGGGTTCAAATATAACTTCACTTGTGGATGATTTAGATGGGACACTAGATGGATGCCTAAAGATATAATTTGATTTAGTGGTAGACACTTTAGATGACAAAGCTTTTGATGTTAGATTTTGAGCCTCCTTTGGTGGAGGAGAAGGAGCTTGAACCTTGTCAAACACCTTAGGGTAAATGGTTACAAAAGGGTTAATAGCCATGGATAACTTTTTTTGTATAGGGAAAGGAACTTTGAGTTGATCCCAAAATGATACATGATCTAGCATCTTAGAGTCAAGAAAATTGAGATTTCCTACCAACCAAGATAAGGGTTTGGATAACATTAGCATAGGCCTTACGAGCGCTTCCATAGAAGACTCTAGTGATTATGAAAGAGGGGCATTGTTAGCAAAAACCACCTCAAGCCAAAGATAGGTGATAACCATAATGGGATCCTTCTCAACCAAGGTAGGATAAGATACATAATCCTCTAATGGAGGGGGAGGGATTGGCCAAGCTGGCTCCTCAAGTAGATAGAGCATAGAGATAATGTCCCCCTCAACATGTAGATGAGGGACTGACAAGGTGCGATCTTCCATGGGTAAGAGAAGTAGTAACATAAGCTCAACATGAGTAGGTGCAATAAATCCCTTGACTAATGTAGGATAAAACAAAATAGGCTCTTGTACACATGAAAGAGGATTTGATGGGGCACTACCTTCCATTGGTGGAGGGGAATTAGGAAAATAAGGATAATTGAGTGGGAAGATCAAAGGTATGATTCCCCCCTCAACATGTGGTCAAGGAGTAGGTAACACATGTTTTTTAGGTGATATAAGAATAGGAAAAACATGTGTGAGGGGAATGGGCACAATAGGCTCTTCACATGGAAGAAGGATAGGTAGAGAAGGGCCCTCTTCTCATAGAAGTAGAAGAGGCAAAATAGGTTCCTCTACCTGAGGGAGTAGGATAAGTATGGTAGGCTCCTCTACTTGGGGAAGAGGAGAAGGTAGAGCAGGCTAAACTAGCATCAAGGCAAAGACCACATTAATAGTGTGGATGTTGTGGTCATGTGTATTATTGATCATTACCTAAATATTATTCTAAGAAGACGAGTACTCAAAAAATGGCATCTTAAAGACATCAAAGTTCTAGTTAGCCAACACATTGGGGTTATACAAAACTAGATCACCCTTATTGAGTATGTCTTGAACAATGTTCATGAGGGTCTTATAGTTGTTAGCATCATGGCCTTTCACTCGATGATAACCACAAAATTGGTCCTCTTTGTACCAAGTGGGTATAAAATGGGATGTATCAAACTATATGGGGGGCTTGACCTAAGTGTAATAGCTCCTTGCTTTAGTAGCTTATCCAAAATAGAGGTGTATGACTCCCCAATCAGAGTGTACTCTCTATGTTCATACCATTTCTATAATTTCTAAATTGGGTTATGATTTTTTGAAAGCCTAGATTGATCTACCTTTATATAATATGCTAACTTAATAACTATCACATTGGCTGAGCCTTTAGACTTTTGGTTGGAAGAGGAGCGTCTAGAGGAAGAGGTCTCACTAGGCTTAGAATTTATGTTCTTGTTATGAAACTTGACTCAATTTTCATCTACTACCTAAATCTCAAGATTTTTCACCATTATGAAGGCTTCATCGAATGTGCAAAAGGTTTGAACTCAAAGGGTCAAGGAGATGTGCTTGGTGTATGCTCTTGAAAAGAGTTTAATGAGCTCAGGCTAGGGTAACGAGAAGGAGAGTTTATTAATGAAACCTCTCCAATGAGTAATGAAATCAACTATAGACTCATCCTAAAATTGTTGAATAGAGTAAAGATCTGTGATTGAGACCATTTTAGATATATTGATCAATAAATGATCTAAAAATAGTTGAGTAAGTTGGGTGAAGGAAAATAAGGAGTGCCAAGTAATAGAGATACTCCAATCCAAAGCATCACCTATATGAGATATGGGAAAGGTATGAATAAATAATGAATCATCATTTACTATGAGGTAACAAGCATGTATGAACACTCATAAGTGTTTTTGTGGGTCTGCCTTGCTTTGAAAGTGAGTGAACTTAGGAAGCTCCCACTAATGGGGATAAGGATGGAAGGTTTCATTGCATATTTGATCATATGAAAGAATGTTCTTTCAACCCAAAATATATGTCTCTAAGCTAGACATCTTGTCCATCAACATCTTGATTAGATCTAGAGGGGGATTGGTTTGAGAGGCACTCCCCAAGTTATAGGGTGCCTATAGAGAGCCCGAAGTATCATATGACATAGGCTATGGTGGTTGGGTAGATGCAACATACAAGTAATGAATCATAGGTTTAGG